>NW_019292611.1:0-18461 GCF_000500325.1 Leptinotarsa decemlineata | reverse complement strand
ATATTATATACGGGGTGTTCCATTTGAAAAATCAAAGAAGCCGCTACTTTATAGTAGAAGCGACAACGCCGCTTCGTCTAAAATATTTTAGGCATGTAGGTCATCTTGATTTATGCATACTGTGGAATTTTCAGGTTGATCCGTTGAATAGTTTGCCAGAAACGGCTAATTAACGCTCATCATGAAAAGCCCTGTATGTATACATACAGCCACATCCCATCATCGTCAAAATTCGAGATTCTCAAATACAATAGGCAGTTCTAGTCTGTAAAATGCAGTATATTTTAGAAACCATCAACAATAATTTGATTTCAGTAATGTTGCAATTGAACTATTCTATTGAAAAGAGTATGGTGTCGTCCATAAATCCCATTGAGCAAATATGAATTTATTCACTTTCTCTTAGGATATGTTATGTTTCGTTGACTATTATTTCATTCACGGTGAATTATAGCTTAGTTAGCGGCAATTTCATTCGAATCCTTTTTTAATCTTCCCAAACCGTACCATATATCGAATATCATCCCGACAAAGCACCATTTTTTCACAAAGTTCCCCATAATTTATAAGTCCCAAGATATCAGAATCTCATTCAATTAAAATATGATTTTTTCGAATGTCGTGATTTTTTTAAATCATAGCTATCGAAAACTATACAAAATAATTTTTGAATACAAGAAAAATAAGTAGGAAATGAATATTACTGGAGTTTTATCCCAACAACAAACCGTTCTTTCAACACCCCGACACGTGTTTCAATCATCAAGAGGAACTGCATACTTTCATTAATTCTCAGAATTGAACTGGAGATTAATCCTTTAACAAAGGATTCATTCTTCTGTGTTTTTGCGTCATTTCGCTCAAACTCGATTTTCAGGCCAGTGATTTTCATATGAAACTTCGGATTTTTTGTGGCAGATTAGCAGGATAACTGCCCTCGTCGAACAATAAATAAAAACCCCGGCAAACCACTATCATGTGACACGAGAACTCAACCCATAAATGCGGCCAGCTATGAAAGAGTTATTATTATAGGTCCTAATATATATATATATCTATTGGAGGTCGGTTGGCAGTGAAGTGTTCTTGGGAAATTATAATGAAAAGGAAATAATATATCGACTGGACAGATGCGAGCCCAGACGGGGCACTTTTGAATAGAGTTGACAAAGGAGTGGCCGCGCGGATCAGACTCACTACCTATGTAACTCTTTAGACGAGGTATTGGAATATCTTTATGTAATATCTCCTGGAAAATATATAATTATTAACTGTAATTACAATAAATATGTAAAAATATGTTTTTAATCAAAATATAACTGAAACCTGAGCCAACCCTATTGATTTTTTATCGGTACGTACCTTCAACTTCCCTGCTTCAAGTAAGTATTTATATTGTTCTAAATAAATTTGACGAATGTTACAAATTGAAGATTTCATTGTCTAAAATACGCCAGAAAATATGGTGTTAACATATTTCTAATATTTGAAAAAATTAAATAAAAAACATATGAAGACGAAGGATACAAACAATCAAAACATCGTGAAGTAGCTAATTGGAAATATTTTTTTCTTATTTTCCGTTTTCAGCATTTTTTTTTCATTTTTATTGTTTGCCTACCTATCTATACAAGTTGTTTCACTAATTTTTCTATCCATTTATTCTTCCATTTTCATTTGGGACATTTCTTACATTTTTTAATTTTATACGTAGGTACTGTTTATTCAATGAGAGTAATAAAATAATTCCAAAAATATAAAATCGCATATCTCATGATTGACATTTTCCCAATTATGTTCCCAAAATAGTTTTTGTACGAGAAGAAGAAATTTTAAATATTGTTTTTTCTGTACTCTATCAGTAGACATTGCATGTTATTGTACTAAATTATTGTATGCTATTGCTGTATAAAGTAAACCTACGAATAAGTAAAAAAGTTCAATTATTCATTAGTATATATATTGCAAAAATATATAAAAAATTTCAGAAGAATCAACGAAAACAAAATTTTTGATTCACAATGACATCAAATAGTTGAGTTTATTTTTTTACATTTTTTACTTGTTATTTTGAAGTGATAATGGAAAGGCAAGCTCACTTATTGAACTTTCAATACTGCTGATATAGTCTAAAAATCGGTCTGATTTTTTTTCTGATTAAATGTCAAGTAGGTATTGATATTTTTAAATTTTTTATAGTTGTGTACTAACAAGCTCGATTGAAAATATTGTAATTTTATGAAGATGAAATGACATTATCGTATAAACTGAAAATTTGCTTTGATGAAAACTGAAGACTTATACTATAGGTAAATAAATTAGTGGACTCCTTTATCTCAATAACATGACTTAATAACTGTTTCTAGGTAATGGAAATAACGATTCATTGCTATTATGAGAACTAGTAGTGTTCTTTCACTGATAATCAAACGAGAGATGTAATTGAAAAAAGTAGTTTTAGAATAGTAATCAAGTCAAATCATTTTCGGCGGTTATTTCAATACCTCCACTAGCATTAAATAATCTAATAAAAGATCTTTTTATTGATACACACTGAGGTTTTTCATCATTCAGAAAGTCCAATGTTTTGAATAACGATAACATTTTTCAAGAAGAAATTTCATCGTTGCAAAAAATTGAGAGAATCATGTATAACAACTTCGGGATGTAACTATATAATAAAATTATCTATCTTGCATTGATCTAATCTTATAATTACATCGCTCAGTTTGGTGAGATGTTGAAATTATGATACATTCAGATCTCGTCTGAGCAGATATAATTCCAGAACCCAGAATTCCTACTTATAAATAATAATGTGTTTAGGAAACATTAACATGTCTGAGATAAACTCGAAGTATAACATGACTGAAATAACATCAAAGGTTATCGATAAGCATAAAGATTGATCTGAGAATAAGTTAATATTTTCATTAGGTGTTAAGTATCAAACAAGTGTATTAAATTACCATTTGTTTTTCTGACAGGCACATTTTAGATTTTTTTTAGAATAGAATGTATGAAATATCATTCCCTAATAAATTGAATATTATATAGCTAAAATAAACGAATAAGATGGAAATTACACTGAAAATGAATATCCATTCAAATTACCGCATTTCTGACTTATTAGCAAAAAGATATTTTCATATAAAAATGACAAGTTCCAAAATATATTCTCTATTCCGATTATCATAAATATTTGTCAATAAGAAGCGAAGATAATTATGCAGTATTTTAAAATAATTGTTCTTCCAAAAATGTCTTTGGTAGTGCTTTCTGCAGATATAACATTTTTTAATAATAACAATATCAATAAAAGTATTCAAAGACATTCAACTCTTCAGGTTGGCAAATAAGGCATATTTCATAATATTTCACTATTTCATAAACACGATAGCAAATTACGAGTCCGAGAATGAAACGAATAAAGAGTATTTTTCTTTTTGTAAAAAGGTACATCAATGTCGGGTATGTGTGTACATTGCTTATGATATATTGTCGCGATTACCTATTATCTTCAAAGATAAGAAATCGATTTCTCATTTATATTTGCAAAGATTTATAGAAACATTCAACATCACTGAAGAAAACACTTGATAATCGTAATATAATAAACATAACAGTTTGTCAAATCTAGGAAGAGACTTGAGAAATCTTTCTCTCTCTCTCTCTCTCTCTTCTCTCTCTCTCTCTTCTTTCTCTCTCTCACTCACTCTCACTGTCTTTTAACGAACGCAGATCTAGTGGGTGGAGCATTCCGAAAGCTCTGAATATATTTTGTTAATAAGAATCACAAGATATCATACAAAACCACGGGTATGGAGTTATCCACATCCACAGAGTACACTGAGAAAAAATATTAAACTAATATTTTTTCATTTAACGACTTTGTACAACTACCATTTTTCTAAAGGATATGCTTGTTGACTGACTCAGTGAAAAAAAGAATCATCGTAGCTATGAGGTGGAAATATTTATAAAATTCGTAACATCAAATATCGACTTTGTATACCTTTCCAACTAAGAATGTTATAGCTGGTGACCGAATCTACAAGAAAAACATCACGCCATAGTTTTACAGGCCGTCTTAGGGATTTTAAATGGGGTGGAAACTTCAAAAAATCCTATCATCGAAAATTAACTTCGTACACCTACAAATTGAGATATGTTATTTCTAATGACCGAATAGACAAAAAAACATCAAGCTATAGTTTTACGTAGAAGCTGCTGGATTCCTTTCAGAAAAGAGCTATCCGCCTGATTGGAAACGCGAACATCATGCGCAACCTGGATTATCTGGAACATCGAAGAATGGTTGGAGATTTGTCTCTTTTCCATAGATATTTTTATGGGAAGTGTTCAAGTGACTTGGCACATTTGATGCCACCAAGAGCGATACGTATCAGAAATACGCGACGGATTGTGGATGCTCATCGCTTCGAGGTTCAACTCAGTACACCTCGAACTTCACTGTTTAAGAACTCCTTCATTTGGAAAACGGAGTTTAGGTGGAATAAACTTCCTGAGAACGTTTTTCCAAATGGATTTGATCTCCAGCGATTTAAATCCAATGTGAATCACTACTTTTGCACAGGCAACGCCTTGAAAACGCCTTATGGATTTTTCTGTAGTGCTTGTGTTTTGTTCTTAAAAAAAAAGGCCGTCTGAAGGGGTGGAAATGGTGTGGAAACTTCAAAGAATCATATCATCAAAAATTGAATTTTTACATCTACAAGATTGAGACATATTACTCTTAATGACCGAATCGACGAGAAAAAAACCACGCCATAGTCTTACAGGCCATCTGAGGAGGTGGAAATGGGGTGGAAACTTCAAAAAATGTTATCATCGAAAATTGAATTTTTACACCTACAAGAATGAGATATTTATGTCATTCCTGATATCCGAATCGAAGAGAAAAAATCACGCCATAGTATTACAGGCCGTCTGAAGGGTGAAATTGAGGTGGACACTTTTAAAAACCGTATCATCGAAAATTGAATATACACATTTCAAAGATACTCCTGATGATGGATTTAACAAAAAACCACCGTTGCAAAGTTTTCAACATATGAGGAATTGGAAATGGAGTGGAAACTTCAATATCATTTTAATTGTATAATGTAATGGATTCATGGATTTTATTCGATTCAAGGTTTGTGTTATACTTGTTTGAGTATGGTAATAAAAGCACATTTCATAAAATATTTTATACTATCATTTCATTGTAAACAAGTTTACATTTTCAAAAGATCGATACACTAAGTTGTGGTATTTTCATTTTCAGTTCTGAATATAGTCTGACAGAATTTCAAAAATGTTCAATTTGAAAGGGGTTCATTTTTAAGAGAGATTAGTTTTCGAAAAAAAAGGTTTTGACTCTGGAATATACCAGATGGACCAAGAGCAAAAACCTTATTTGTTGAATTATTATTAAACGTATTAAGTTGAATGGGCCAGAATTCCCCAATTTCAGATATATTATCTCGTATAAAACGATAGAGAGTTTCAAATAAATTGTTTATGAAAAATGTAACATATTCAAATAATAAAAAATCAACATATAGTCATATTATTCATCGAAACGAAAAAAAAAACAAAATGACAGGAAACATTTGTTCAAAAATAACTCAACACATATAACTTTCTAATAAAGGAACTATTTGGGAACAACTGTTATGCCTTAGACCACATAAAAAAAGCTCAACCAAAGGGTAAACCAAAAAAAAAATCTCAATCTAGATAAAAGTATAAATTTTACATAAATCACAATTTCCATCTCTAAACAAGAAACATCAACCGTGAAACTTTCTCCTATATACATAGTGTTTCCAGTAATGGAAACACTATAAACCATACATATTTCTGAAACATCCTCTGAACGTATCAACAGTTCCTTTTTAATTTTTTTCTGAATAGAGTAATATATATATTGGGGTTGAAAATGATGCTTTCAAAGCATACTGCTGACAGAAATAAATAATAAATACTCCACAGTTGAAAGTCTCTGTTTGTTCAAACATGTCTTGGAGAGGAAAGTTCCCAAAACATATTAATTCAACTTTTACATTTATATTAATCATATTTTTTAAGAAACTCTCTAAACATTCCTAAATATTTTTCAAAGGTTTTTATTAAATTACCTCTGGGACTAATGGAAGAGAAAATTTTCTTTTTTATTTCCAAAATTATTAAACACCAATGATTTATATTGTCATGTAGAGGAAAAATGATAATATCTTTTCTGAAAAATTAAATAGACCATGGAAATGAAATTTTTCGAGTTGGTTTGTTAAATTGAAGATTGCATTTGTGTTATCCATTGGAGTAAATGTAACCTTCACGTCACTATGTCGTTTGAAGATCATATAGATATGTAAATTTTTGATGATACTATTTCTTTTAGTTTCCACCCCATTTCCACCTCCTCAGACGGTCTTTAAAACTATGTCGTGATGTTTTTCTTTTCCATTCGGTGATTTGGAATAACATATCTCAATCTTGTAGGTGTACAAATTCAATTTTCGATTATACGATTTTTTGAAGTTTCCACCCCCTCAGACGGCCTGTCAAGCGTGGTGTTTTTGTCGATTCGGTCATCAGAAATGACATATATCAATCTTGTAGGTGGACAACTTCAATGTTTGATTATACGATTTTTTTTAGGTGTCAACCCCATTTCCACCCCCTAAGACGGCCATTAAACTATGGCGTGATGTTTTTCTTGTCGATTCGGTTATCAGGAATAACATAGTTCAATTTTGTAGGTGAACCAATTCAATTTCTGATGATACGATTTTTTTAAGTTTCCACCCAATTTCTACCCCGTCAGACGCCCTGTAAATCTATGTCGTGGATTTTTCTCATCGATTCGGTCATTAGGAATAACATATCTCAATCTTGTAGGTACACAAGTTCAATTTTCGATTATACGATTTTTTACGTTTCCACCCCATTTCCACCCCCTCAGACGGCCTGTTAAGCTATAGCGTGGTGTTTTCTGTCGATGCGGTTATCAGGAATGACGTATCTCAATCTTGTAGGTGTAGAAATTCAATTTTTGATGATTCGACTTTTAAAGTTTCCACCCCATTTGCACCCAGTCCGACGTCCTGTGAAACTATGGCGTGGTTTTTTTCTCGTCTATTCGGTCATTAGGAATAACATATCTCAATCTTGTAGGTGCACAAGTTCAATTTTCGATTATACGATTTTTTTACGTTTCCACCCCATTTCCACCCATCGGACGGCCTGTGAAGCTATAGCGTGGTTTTTTCGTTGATGCAGTCATCAGGAATGTCATATCTCAATCTTGTAGGTGTAGAAATTCAATTTTTGATGATACGTTTTTTTTAAGTGTCAACCCCATTTCCACCCCCTCAGGTGGCAGTTGAACTATGGCGTGATATTTTTCTTGACGATTCGGTCATCAGAAATAACATAGCTCAATTTTGTAGGTAAACAAATTAAATTTCTGATGATATGATTTTTGAAGTTTCCACCCCATTTCCACCCCGTCAGACGTCCTGTGAAACTATGGCGTGGTGTTTTTCTCGTTCATTCGGTCATTGGAAATAACATATCTCAATCCTGTAGGTGTACATTTTCAATTTTTAATGATACGATTTTTTGAGTTCCCACCCCATTTCCACCTCCTCAGACGGCCTGTAAAACTATGGCGTGGTGTTTTTCTCGTCGATTTGGTCATCAGCAATAACGTATCTCGGTGAGATAGGTGTACAACGTCGATTTTTCATGTTATGAATTTTACAAATATTTCCACCCCATTTCCACCCCCTCAGACGGTCTGTAAAACTATGACGTGATCTCGTGGATTCGGTCATCAGGAATAAGATATATCAATCTTGTAGGTGTACATACACACTTTTTTGAAGTATCCACCCCATTTCCACCCTCAGACGGCCTGTAAAACTATTGCGTGTTGTTTGTCTTGTCGATTCGGTTAACAGGTATAACATATCTCAGTTTGATAGGTGTCAAAGTCGATATTTCATTTACAAATTTTATAAATATTTCCATCCCTTGTTGATCCTTTGACTGTGATTCTATAGATTATACGCTTAAAGTTCTACAAATATTCGACTTTGTGTTTCTAGATACAATAATGATATCCCCGAGGACATTCCTATTTAAATCCAATAGATGTGGATCACTTCCCCAAAGATATTTGAAGATTTGTCGAGTTACTTATGATCAATAATGATATCACAACAGAATATCCATTGACTTTCAGAATCAAGTATCGAATTTTTTTCTTTCTGCTTATTTACGTCATTAAAATCCAGTTCCGCAATAGGTGATAAATAATAATAGTTGATCCATATAATAATTATAGAATTTCCGTAATGTATTTTATTTAAAACGATTTTCGCTACACGGTAGCTTCATTAATTACTTGTAAACTGCTACTCGAAACGCTACACATGTTTCGTGTTCAATAGTTCGCCTTCAATAGTGCTTCTTGGGAGCTTATGTGGATTTTCTGAGAGGTATTATCGTATCAAGTCCGCCAGAATCATATGTAGAGCCTACATAATTACCACAGTAAGATCCAATGTTTAATGTATTCCACCATCGAAGAGATATTCTTCAAAATTTAGATCTTCTGCTTCATTCATTACAACCATAACATAAATAATGAAGTTGAAACATGTTGTGAAACTTCCCAAAATATCGTTAGACAGATGGTTGTCCGCTTATGCAACGAAACCAAAAAAATAATAATTACCTGTGAATGTTAAGTTAACTGAACCATTTCTACATTAATGTTTTGACCATAATTTTGGGCAAATTTTTAACTCAAATCCTAAATTGTTTACACTTCATTGCAGGGACTTAATATCGTGAGTCCTGTTAACTTAAACGTTATAATGAAATATCTGCCAAAGAATAGTTCCGAATTTGGGAAATTCGTCATAACACCGAATTGAGTTTGCTAATTACTTCCATATACCTATTAGTTTATGAGCCCTGCTCCATATAAAAGTAAAAAAATAGCATTACTATTTCAGAAAAAAATTTGATATAGCTATATTAAATTAGGAGAAATATTCTAATATTCTGTGTGAGATGATGGGTGTAGATGTAGACTGAATGGAGTTGAGGTCTTTAAATTTCAATTATTGTAAACAAAACAGGTATGCATAGGCCTTTACGAGCAGGTAGAAATTACACATTCCTAGGAGAGGGGTACGCTGGACAATTGCTTCAAGAAAGAAGGCATATTCGGTGAGGAAAGAGAATCAGTGATAATGTGAGACATCCGAGTGAATTTTAATGAAGATACCTAAATAATTTTAATTATTCACAAACAAATAATAACTGACACGCAGTTGTCAATAAAATATTTGATAACAGTTAATAAATAAATTTTGTGGAGTATTGCATCAGATCTTTAAAAAATAGATTAGTGCAGATTTTGCGTATCTTATCCTATATAATGGAAACGTGTCAACAGAACAGAAAAATTTCGATCTTCTGAGTAGGACGTCGATTTTTTCTTTCTATAATGTTCGATACCAGGTTATAACAAATGACTCACGCCACGGTGATCTTAGTTAAAGACACTCACAAATGTTGATAAAAAGTTGGTCTGTTCAGATTCAAAAATTAAAAATTTTATGGTGAATGATAATTTGGGCAAAATTGCAGCAACATAAACCACAGCGTTGAGGTTGATTTTAGAAATTCACTTTTTTGAGCTTTTTTATCATATATAGATTCGATAAAAGTGATCAAATTTCACAGCTGAGGCATTTTGTTGTTTTTGGCTACTGCGAATCGAGTTTTGTATTTCCATAATTTTCGGAGTGATTCATGAAACGAACTTAAAACGGTGTTTCAATTATAAGGGTGTAATGAATCTAAAGTTCAGTCTACACAACTATTTGTTGCTTTTCATTATGCTATATGGGCTGTAACTAGTTCAGCTTTCCAAAAATGGAAACACAATTTTTTTATTTTCTCAAATTTCTCCAAATTAAAAATTGTGAAGAATAATTTATTATTCACTATGACCTCCTGAGAATATAAATCATGCTTCAAAAAATTTGCTAATGTCAATTTTCTAGTACTGCCAATTTTCTAGTATCATTTCTAAACTTTTTCTATAAGTAAGTATTCAATTTTTTATTTTATGAGAACTTCATGAAATTCCTTATTTTACTAAATTCTGAGCTGAATTCTTATTATTTTTCTCAATGCATAAAAACACTGTGTAATTGTGTAACCTGAACCTGAATATGCTCATGACAAGCGCTGCCAACAACAATATTTTTGACAGGTGATTTTCAGAACATACTGATTTCGAGATTTCACATGAATTCTTACTTGAGTGTTAATTTTGAAAAAGAGTTTTTTTGAATTCAACTAAGTATATTATCGTTTCCTTTTACCAGAAACAATCTCAACATATATTTCCCGTACACCAAGCTCGGTTGATGAAAATTCATGCAAACCCATAATTTATTCTGTGACAACTTTGGTTTCAAGCAAGCGATTACGTGTATAAAAATTTGATTAGCAACATTTTGAAAATCATGGATTAACACATACAGGTTTTGAAACTTGGAAAATTCCGAGTATTTCGGATATATCCGGAAAAAACTGAAAATCAAATTTTCGCTTTAATTTTTTTCTAGCGTTATTTGACAACTTACCTCAAAACCAAAAACACATTTTCAGTGATACTTTTTTTCGGCTACACGTTTTCATATTCAGATTTACTGTCCGGGGTTTCGTCTTCTGGCAATCATCATCAACTTTTTTTTGTATCATGGGCGCCATATTGCCATATTGTGCTTCTCATTCTGATTTCATTGACGTATAATTTGTTATGATTGTATTGAATAAAACAACTTCATCTGAGATGGTCAAGACTCCATCGAAAAATTTTGTTTAATAAACACTAATTGTCAAAACTAATCAAACATTATAAGTTTGCACAAATATTTCAGTCGAAATGTCCTCATTCTCAAATGAAGAAAACCGAGATATGTTGAAACTTTATTATAAATTTGAAAGGAATGTACGAAAACAGCACAAATTTATAGATAGACCTGAATTGCATGATGATATTTTATCTAAGTTCACCCAGTGTCACATTCTTGCTCTCCATAGATTCTGTTCTTTAAAGTACCTCACAAGAAAGTTTCCAAAACTGTAAGATCAGGTGACCTTGCCTGCCTTCTCACTGGTCCTTCTCACTTGCCTAACCACCTATTAGGAAATGTTTGGTATAAATATTCGCAAACTGCTCTTTTATTGTGTGGAAGGAGCCCCGTCATGCTGAAACCAGCAGATGTTATAATTAATAAGGGGAAACTTATCCGTATATTCTTTGAATTCGTTTCTTAAGAACCGAAGATAGGTTTCCTCAAAGTATTAGAGAAAAAATGAAGTCAAGTATTCTGTTATTATAAATTCCAGCCCTCACACTCAAACGAAACCGAACTTGTGGTCTACTTCTCTGAGATATCGTGGATTATTTTCACTCCAACGGTGCTTATTATTTTTATTAAAAACACCAGTTCGAAAAAGTACTTTCCTCGGTCCAAATAATGTTTTTCGAGAAGTTTGTACGATCTACCCTATTCGACAGCCAGCTACAAAATTCCACCCTTCTCTCAGGATCACCTGGATGTAATTTTTGTGAAATATGTATCTTATAACATTTCAAACCACTTTTTGAGAATTCCCTCCAAACGCTCGTCGGTGGCACATCTATTTCTACCGAGACTTGATGCGTTGATTGGCGCTCATAATAGAAAAAAAAGTTGATAATGATTGCCAGAAGACGAAATGTCGGATAGTAAATCTGAACATGAAAACGTGTCGCCGAAAAAAGTATAAATGAAAATATGTTTTTGGTTTTGAGCTATGTTGCCAAGTTTCAAAACAGTATTTTGTTAAGCACAAAAAAAAACGCAACTTTGTCCCAATTTAAGCTTCGACGTATCTCCTGTAGTTTAGGAGATCCCAATGGCGGAGGTCGAACTTGAACTACCCTGTATTTTGTATGAATGAATTTGTTGCCATCGGTAAACCTTGACCTTATATTTACTGATTTTTTTATAAGTATCTTTCTTTCTGTAGGGCAGGACTTTTGCCCCGAATTTGAAACACTTCGAGAACTAATAACTTAAAAATTAGTGTGAATACATAACAGAGTGCAAACTTTGACTTTTGAAATAATGGAGTAAGTGCATATCGTGAAATGTTCAATGTGCAATGGAATCAAAACAACATAATTATGAAATAAAAACCCCATATAACAAAATGAAGCCCTGCTATTCGTTTAGTAGAATGGAATGCAACTTGTTAAGTATATTGTTGAAAATTTACCTTTTGCCCCACTGGAAGACATTGTAATGTTTTTCACACTGAAAAACTGCTGGACACTTTCGCAACTATTAACTTCGGCAATCCTTTTCAATCTGGGTTTATCCATATCTTTGGCAAGTACAACACTCATCAAAAACACCACAAACAATGTGTAAATAGTTGAAATTTCTTTGGAATTCATGACTGTTTTTTTTCAAACGATAGGCGATTGTTTTACCGGCCGAAAACAAACGTATGCTTCGTGCGTCAAACGTCTCCGCGTCGTCCTATGCAACCTATACCGACACACTAACTTCTACTGACTGAAAATCGCCGAGTGGAAAGCACTGAACCGCGCGCGGATCTTAGCAGATGTATCGCGAACAGGGTTGCCAAACTTATCCGAGCAGCATTGAGAACATTTTGCAATAATAATAGTAATACAATTTTCTTCCTTTTCATCTCTAGATGTAAAAGTAACCAATAAGCTGAGTATTGAAAATCGTCGAGACTTCAGGAACTTTCGGAGTTTGGAACACCTAGTATTGGCTGTTTTGTGTTTTGATTACTAAAAATAAAATGATATGACTTGTCAGATTTTAAGATATTGTCATTGTAATGAATTGTCAAATTGAAAAGTTTTTGAGATTTTATTCATTTCCGGAAAGTTATTAGAGTCTTTATAAACAGTTTATTTCGTTTGTATCCTTTTCGATATGTATTCTTCGCCGTATAGGTGTTGTTTTATGAATTTTATAAAATTTGGCGACCGTGACAAACATGGAAAAACTTTTGTAGACTTTAGATGTCCACCGAACTTCGTTCACAGGAATTTTTACGGAAACGGTTCGACTGATGGAAAATGCAGATTTGGATATAGCTGACATAATGGGAAATGTATGAAGGTAGTAGACAATGTTTCATGGTGAATTTCATTAGTTCCATTATCTAATATGATATAAAATGATTTGAAATCCCTAAAAGGAATTAATTAAAATGAATAGCTGGAAATAACAATTATTCTAAGCAAAAAAAACTGAAATGAAATTACAATATGAAATTCAAGCAACAATTGAAAATTGAAAATTAAAAAAGAAAAAAAATCAAAATATTTCAAGCCAAGTGACTTCACTACGTTTCGATTGTTAGTATCCACAATCGTTTTCGGATGATGTCTAGACTCATTCCTCCGCGACTCCTCTCTCCGCTTCACCGGTTTAGCGGGAGCTAAACGTTTGCCGAAGTTGGCCGTTTTCCTCTTGATTATGGGTTTCCATATGTTGCGTTTTTCTACGCCAGCTTGACTGAATGCGTTGTTGGAAAACATATATGCGGCTTTTTGAACTTACTCCTACACCGGTTGCAAGAAGTTACTACGAAAGTCAAATTATTTCGATTCGAGAGGGTACGTGGATGTTAGAACTCACTGAGTTAGGAATTACCATATCTGATATTGAAGATGGTCTAATTGAAATTTTGATAGGCGCAGGTATTGCAGGAAACCATTTACTGGAAACCAACATATCTTGAGAAGTGGTTTAGTTTCAATAGAAACGAAACTTGCTTGGACTCTGATGGGTAAAATATATCAGAACATTTGGTGACTACGAAAATTATTCTCCATTTCTACCAACAAACCTGTCATGCTGGAGTACTAGTTGTAGGTACTTTGTAAAATCCGAGAACATTTTTGAATGTTAACTAGTTCAGTGATCCAATAATTTTTCTGATGAAATTTTGGTTGGGTAACAAAATCGATATGTTCTTAAAAAACAATTGTTCTCTTCACGAAGTTTCGAATTTAATCAAATTCTCCTTCAGGGTTTGAAAAGTAGTTTCTTCATGTTGCAAATATTACTGTTTTACAAACCATCAGACACATTATATACATATTCAAAATATAGAAAACATTGAAACAGACAAACTTCCAAGACAACATCAACACAAAACGACATGAAACAAACATGTCGTTTTGTGTTGATGTTGTCTCGGAAGTTTGTCTGTTACAATGTGTTTTATGGGAAAGAAAGTTTTTGGCTTTCTACTACTCCATCTGATACAAAAAAGGAATGAGAGAATCTTCTTATATGAACTCAAAAAATATAAAAAAATTTATGAATTTTTCAATTTTCAAAAAATTTGATTTGGGTAGTAGGTATCTATTTATAGCAACTCTACAAATAAGGTAATTTGGCAACAGCGCCTTCATTTACCTGCTGAAAAATATTTGAGAGGCCAAGGAACAGACTATTCTGCCCACGCTATCGGCATCTCTGGACTCACGGTGAAACTATTTCTCATCCGTTGTTCTCTCTTCTCCGCCTTAGCCGTAGATTATAAACTAGGTATGCCTCAGCTGAACAAACATGGTGAAAAGTTTTGATGAAACTATCAGTGATATGACATGTGAAATCGACAAGTCAGGTTAAGTTGTGTAATTGAAGTATACTGATAACAGAAATTGAATAATTCTCCAACAGACAGACATGTTTATTCATTTCTTAAGAATTGTGAATTGTTGATCAATATGTTAATTCGATACATTTTTTGTTACCTATTGTTGACCTGGATTACTAGAAGATCAATCAAGTCTCTCTCTAGTAAGTTTCCTTATATCGAGTCCGTTTTCAATATGTATTTAAAAAAAGCTGCTGAGCAGTTTTTATAGGGGGTATCGGGAGAAATAAGGCCAAGTCTTTCCATAAAATTTTAATTGATCAGTAAAATACCACCATTGGACCAAATTCGTTACAATTTGTCGAAAAGCCTTCAAACCCAAAAATAGATAAGTAAAGAATTAAACATCTATGTTTCAGCCCAAATCAGAATTGGCGAATACTTGAAAGAAGTTTTCGAAATACAAGTACAATTCCTTTTTATTTATGTTCGCACTTCGTTTTTGAATATTTCATTTAGACAAAGAATTTGTACTTGTACTTTAACAGCCACCTGTTTATGCCAATTCGTGAGAGAATGCACTGGTCAACCAACCTCTGGAGGAAGCAAGAAGGATATATATACGTTCTAAAATCGATGATCTAAAATCAAAAGCGAGTTTTTTAGTTTTTCAAACTATATTTATTTCTCATTTTTTAGTTTCTTATGCTATAAAAGCATGTTTTTTAGTCTATTCAGACTATATTTATTTCATCTAAACTTTGGGATCAATCAGCTGTATAGTGTTTCTGATTCCGGAGAGGGAGCCTGAAAATCAGCTACCGAGCCCAAGGTAGCAGGCGCGCAAAGGATGGTTACAAATAAGGCAGCAGGCGCGCGTGTTATTAAAAAAAATCTTTCTTCAAGTGAAGAAATACATGTAAAGTGGGTTCGAATTATATCAAGGAAGTTACGTACAGCGCCATCTGCCCGCGACTATATATATANATCGATGGTTGTCAGAGACATACATTGCCAACATTGTCTTCAGGATGCGATTAATTCTTTCCGTTGGATTCGCTCTCGGGTTGTAGGGAGCACTGAACTTAATTCGAGAGTTATAGCGATCAGCAAACTCAAGAAACTTCTTATTACGGTACTGAGGACCATTATCACAAATTAAAACTCTTGGTACACCAAACATAAGGAAAACATTACTTTCAATTTTGGCAATTATAGCCTCAGTAGTAGCTCGCCTCAGAGGAAATATAAGAGGAAACTTACTGAGATAGTCGGTTACGACTAAAATAAAACTATTTCCTTTCTTAGATCTCGGGAGCGGACCAACAAGATCTGTGGAGATGATTTCCCACGGACGGTCAGCCTTAGTGTGTGATACCATCTTATCAACAGGTCGATCCTGAGATACTTTATGACGTGCACAAACCTCACAATGACGAACAAATTTGGCAATGTCACTTCGCATCTTAGGCCAATAAAAGCGATCTGCAACCCTAGCAAAAGTTTTGAACACACCCGTATGCCCACTAGTGGCAGGTTCGTGAGCAGCAACAATAATGTTGTACCGATCGGACTTAGGCACGACTAATCTCCAGTAGTCAGATTTTGACGACAAATCAGGATAATCAGACCTAACATACTTCCATAATTTACCGTCAGAATATCTCCAATTGGCAAACTTCAAAGGGTTCTTTTGAATTCTGTCTCTCATGGACCTATACCACTTGTCATCGTCAATCCCTCCCAATGTCGGCTGATCATCATCGCTGACTGCGACAAATTCTACCATAGGTACTGACCGAGAAAGCGTATCCGGCACTACGTTATCCTTTCCTTTTCGATGTACAATCTTAAAATCATATTGTTGGAGCCTCACTGCCCACCGCGCAAGTCTACCGCTCAAATCCTTTAGGCTATGAAGCCATAGAAGACTGTGATAGTCTGTCACTACCGTGGAAGACACTCCTTCAATATATGGTCTAAGTTTCTCCACAGCCCATAGAACTGCAAGTCATTCCCGCTCAGTGGTCGAGTAATTCCTCTCTTGCTTTGTAAGAGACCTACTTAGGTAGGAAATCACCTTATCGCCTTCGGGGTAAGGTTGTGATAGGACTGCACCGATTCCGAATCCAGACGAGTCAGTCTGCACCACAAAGGGTTTCGAATAATCCGGACAACATAAAATTGGCGCTGCCACTAGACACTCCTTGATTCTTCGAAAGGATCTAGCACACTCATCTGTCAATGTGAACTTCGAGCTCTTCCTCAGTAAAGCTGTGATGGGAGCGACGATGGACGAAAAATCTGAGACGAATCGGCGGTACCAAGAGAAGGTGCCAACAATTCTTCGGACTTCCGTAACATTAGTCGGGGGCGGTATTTCCAACATGGCCCTTACTTCATCGGGGTCAACATGCAATCCATTACGATCCACCACGTAGCCAAGATATTCCATTTCAGGACGGCAAAATTGACATTTATCAATGCTAACTGTAATATTTGCCTCCCTGAGTCTGCAGAATACCTCATCCATCGTTGTCAGATGATGTTCGAATGTCTGACTTACAACTACCACATCATCTAAGTAGACGAATACATGTGGTTCAAGGTCATGACCTAGTACTTCATCTATCAATCTTTGCCAACGGGCTGGAGCGTTATGGAGCCCAAAAGGCATGCGCCGAAACTGGAACAAACCACGATTGGGGACAGTAAAAGCCGTATATTTTTTTAACGATTCTGCTATTGGGACTTGCCAGTAGGTAGATTTCACATCTGAACTGGTCAAATACTGAGCATTACGAAGTTTATCTAGAGTAACAGAAACATGGGGAAGGGGGTAACTATCGCGTATGGTCACAGAATTCAATTTACGATAGTTCACGCAGAATCTGAACTTGCCATCCTTCTTTTTTACCAAGAGAATGGGCGAAGACCAGGGGCTATTGGAAGGTTCCACAATTCCCAGCTTCAGCATCTCCTCAAGTTCTGCGTCAATTTGTTGCTGTACAATAGGATTGACCCTATAGTAGCGTTGTTTGATCGGAGGACTATCTGTTTCGATAACATGTTCAGTTTTATTGGTACAACCTAGTTCTGTTCCCATAAGTGCTAAATTACGATCTATGACTTCTTGGTGTCGCATCTGGTCCAACGGACTTAACATCGTTGAACTAGCAACATTATCAATAGTGTTGACGGTAACAGGTTCATCAGAAAAATGCCATTCATCATGACGCAAATCAGGAATCAGTCCCATATGTTTCCAAAAGTCAATTCCAAGAATGAGAAGATGGGGCATCTCAGGAACAACAATAGCTTCCACAAGTTTCAAACGACCCCTCAATGAGATAGGCAAATCAACTACTCCTATACTCCGAACACGAGCGCCGCTGGCTACGGTACAGTATGCTGTCCTGGACCCATTCACTGGTAGTCCTAAGGCACGAACAACCTCAAATCCTCAACTACCTAGTACAGTCCGTGAAGCACCAGAGTCCAAAAGACCTAATAACGACTTCCCTAAGACATCCACTTGCAAATAAGGGCGTTCATCCTGGTTGGCGTGTTTGTAACGCGAAAAGTTGACTTTTATCAACAATCCAAAGCACTTGTTACGAAATGTATCATTTAATTGTGGAAATCATAAAATACATGTATACGATTTCAGAGTTCCAATCTAGTAAACATCAGCTATTTTATTTTCTTGATAACTCTGT
>NW_019292610.1:11932-50927 GCF_000500325.1 Leptinotarsa decemlineata | reverse complement strand
GAGAGATAAATATATTCCAGGTCAAGCTAACGTGAAGAATATACCTCTTGTTAATCCCAAAAACGTTTTGTTACCTTCATGACACATTGAAGTGGGGTAATGAAAAATTTTGTAAAAGCATTAAATAAAGTAGGTGATGCGTTTAAATATCTTAAACACGTTTTTCCAAAATTAAGTGATGCAAAGGTCAAGGAAGGAGTTTTTAGGGAACAAAAAATTTAAAAAATTACGAAACATTTGTAGCAGGACTATTTTAAAACTACTGCAGAATGGGATGTTCTCAAAATCCATTTCTTGCACTCCCATTTGAATTTTTTCCCAGAAAATGTGGGTGGAGAAAAGTTCCACCAAGACATACTGACAATGGAGCAACGTTACCAAGGCAGATGGGATGCAGCAATGATGGGGGATTATTGTTGGTTTTTTATGAGGGAAAACGATGAAACAAATCAATGAAAGTCAACATTTGCAAAAAGGTTATGCACAAAAGACTTCATTTGAATGTTTTTTCATGTGTATTGTAAATGAAGTCTGTTATTCTCAAAATATATGGTTTTTTTCTTGTTGTGATCTTATATTTCCCTATAATAAATAAAAATAACTATAACTCAAAATCTTTACGTGATGGAAAATTTTTGATGTTGAAGTCGCAGTCAGGATGCTTTAAACTCTCATGTATAGCCATTATAATATTAGTCGCAATTTTTTTTCTTATTTGTTGGCTAGTGTTATGAGCTGTCATTCAGTATTTCGTGAAAAGTCAAAATGAGTAATAACGATCAAAAAATTTGTGCTACCCCACCAGATATTACCGAGCAAGCAAATGTTGTGAAGAATAATTTGCTGCCAGCAAAATCAAGAGAAAAATACGAATATAATTTCGAAATTTTATGAGTTTGAGAGAGGTGAAAAACATAACTTCGTTTTCCGAAAACGTTCTTCTCGTTTTTTTCAAAGATTTAGGAAAAACCATAGTCATTATGGGCATTATGCTTAGAGGTACCCTGAATATCAAGAAAAATGTGGTCATCAGCAGATATTCCAAATTACGTTCCTCTCTAAAACGCAAGATGAGGGTTATAAACTGAAGAAATCGTCGACGCTTACCACTGAACAAATAATCAATTCATTAAGGAAGTTCCAGTTGGTAAATATTCGTTTTCGAAGGTAACACAACTTCGCTTTTCCTTTCTATTCATTTTTTATNTTCAATAAAATTTATTATTGTTACGACTTGTTCCAACACTTTATTTAAATCTGGTTGCAAATGTTTTGCTGCAAGGGCTTCACGGTGAATCATACAGTAAACAAAGCCTACGTGAGGTGCAATCTCACTCAGTTTTGCTTTGAATCCTGTTTGGGAGTCGGTCAATGCAGCTGCGCCGTCTGTACACACAGATACACAACATTCCCACGATCTTTAAGTTGAATTTTGATATCATCGGCAAGTAGATTGATACGACGATGAACAGTGTCACTTGACAGTGGAATTGTCTTCAGTACATTGGCATACTTTTCTCCTTGCATGATCGAAACCATTTTCATTGCAGTTGCAAAATGAGCGTCTCGCCAATGTTGTGAGGTTTTTTAGTTTTGGCAATCAAAAAGGAAACCTCGAAAGATGCTTGTAACGCTTTTTGGTCAACTGTTGTTTATTTTTGGAAATTAACTTGCTGTGACGTTAGTTTGGTGGCATGTCGTTTAAAATAAGATTCATCTCTATTCTTTAACTGTGGATGCTTAGTTTTTGGTTGCTTTTTCATTTTGGCGGGCCCCTTGTTTTTTTTTGCCAAACCTTCGGACCAACCACGGCCTTTTGGCGTTTCTTCAAAATTCAACAGTGTACATTTGAAACCAAACTGGATGTACGATTCTTTAAAAATGCGTTGACGCTTCCCAGGTGTCTCCGATGTAGCTGTTGCTTGTTAAGTTGAAGCGTCACTCTCTGTATCGATGTGTATGGTAGATGTGGCTGTTGAACGTGAAATGGCTCTACAATCATCGCTGTTATGACTAATAGTTATAGTAGTGGAACTAGATGTTGCTCTGCTGTCATCGAAAGTAATAACACTACTAGTACTTGAAGTACTAGTAGTGTTGCAATCGACAAAGCGGCGATGCGTACGCTCGTGGGGATAGAACTGACTGAACAGACGAACAGACAGACTGGGTGGAGTGGCTGGACGAAGAAAGAGAGATCGTGGTGGGGGAGCGGGAGCGGTGAGGTTGTAACGGGCGGGACTGAACAGGACGTACAGTCGAAATTATTTTCGATTCTCTCCGTTTTAAGGACATTGTGTATTTGTGTAAGTAAAGAGAGTTTATATTTTACGCATGAACCTTAATAAAACTCGATAAGTACAGGACCTTGTTGACGTTTTTGACGACCCCATAAATATCTTTCGCGACTCCACATGGGGTTGCGACCCCAGGGTTGCGGACCGCTGGTGTACATAACAAAAAGCCTCCACGTCCATTCCGGAAGAACAGCAAGTGCAAATAATTGGTGAGATTCGAAAATGTTCGGCGTGAAATATCGGATAGGCTTTTCATATGTCAAGAAGTTCAAGGCAACCATTTCGAGCATCTTCTGAACTGAACTCAAGCTTATTACCTCATATTATGTAGTCAACTATCAGAATATTTATCAACACTGAAATACCTTAACATAGAAATTTTTCTAGGAGACATAAATATCAACCTTTTGGATAAAACTTCAAATGACGTAATCAATTATGTAAATATCCTAACAGAAAGTGGATTTATATCCTACATAAATGAATCTACCCGTATAACAGAAGAAACAGAAACACTAATTGATCACATATATATTAGAAAACATAAAATTGCAGAAAAAATAAAAGCCACACCCTCAGTAATTGGAACAAATATTTCAGACCACATGACTACATGCCTTTTTTTGTCAAAGAATAGTAAACACGATTCGAGAAGCGAACCGATGATAGAAAGAAACACATCCCATAGCTATAGCTACATTGACTATACAAAACTTTACAATGTGTTACAAAACGAAAATTGGTTTGATGTTATAAATTGCAATGAATCACAAAAATCCTATGATAACTTTATTACTAAATTTGAAAAACATTTAAAAGACTGCACTACAAGACACATACGTAAAAAAAAATCTTCGCACAAACTTAAACCGTGGATTACTGTNGTCAGGATTTTTGGTTCAGACGAAAGCACATTACAAGCCACCTGCGCTTAGGCTGCTTTCCTCAAACTCCTAGTGGTCCTAACCATAATATTAATAAATTGTATATTAACATATTCCAAATAAAATTGAATTGAATTGAATTGATATGTCAATGTATTGAGGCAATTATTGAAAGTTCCGCCATTTTGTAGTAGCTGAAGATAATGACATTATATTCTAAGGTTGTGAAGCATTTGTCAGAAGCTTCAAAAATATGTGTCACAAGCCCCCCTTTCCATTTATCTTTTTTTCCCCAGATGGCGCCCAGTCGCCATCTTGAAAGTTTCATCTGTCAATTTCACTTCAAAATAAAGTATTCATACGTTAATTTAATTATCCCAAATTTCAATTTTTTTAATTGACCCGTTTAAAAAATAAAAGGGAGGGGACATTAAAGAAATGCACTGTATTTACTACTCATATCTCAATCAAACATCGGTAATCGCCAGAGTAACTCAGCGGTAACGCTTGAATATATTAAAAAATCTGTTTAAAATCTGTTTTTCCGTTAATCAGCTGCCGCCCCCATACGAACGACAACTCTCAGAAGTTAAGAAACTTGTGCGAGCTAAGGACTAACGAGTTCTTACCTTTTAACGTGTGATTCCTAACACGTTATGTATGTATTGTATGTATTTTTCCTATAATTTAAGTTCTAATTCCACTGCTGGATCTTCTTTAATGAAAATCATATAATTATATATTAGTGTAACTATAAATGTACATGATTATTACAAAAATGAACCGTAATAAAATAATTTGTAGGGCATATTGCCACCAATATTTAAATCATTCAATTGAGTTCTGACTGACTGAGTCATTGAGTTTATTATCCATAGCCATAATCTCAAACAAATATATTTTACCATTCCTTTCTACGGTCAGTCGTAGAAAAAGTATAGTACGCAGCTCGAGGATAAGACCAATTACGTCCAGTCGCGAATTATCGCACTCGGCTAACGACTTGTGCCTACAATTTTTCGCTCGTCGGTAATTGTCTCCGTATCCCACTCGGTACGTAATATACTATTAGTATTAATGTAACAGTTTGGAATGGAAAGGTTTTGGTTTTCTACTTCTCCATCTCCAAACATAAAAATCATAAATAATGTATCAATCAATGAATCTCTTTTCATAATTATTGATTATTCTATCAAATCATCACGATTCATTGAAAAATTACATTTATTTGAAGGTATGACTTTTGTCAACGCAAAAGCCCATTTTTTACTTCTTTTTATCGATTCATGTTTAATTTATCGTTTTATACTCATTTTTACTGCAAGTATAATTTCGTTATTTTATTCAAAGAAAAAACCCGTAAGTCATTAAATTATAGGCCCTGAAGAAGCTTCCAAGTGAAAAACGAGAGCTTGGCAAAGTAAAGCAGAGTTTTGATTTTTGACTGAGAGACTTCGTTAATCCATTTTCCTGATATCAAATCAGATTCTCTGTTACCACAGTGCGGTGTCTGGTTACACAATTTATATGATAAATTATATCTCGCAACAAGCTATTATGTCTTACAAATGTAAAATGTAATCAACTGATGTCGAGAATTCACTATAAAAATTATAAAAACATACTTTTGTTTATTTTCCACGATAGTTTTATATTTGTTGACTAGTTTAGGTCATTACACCATTTACAAAAATAACTAGATCACATTCAAATCTGAGTATTTATACCGACATTGCATATACCTTTCATAAACAATTTGATACATACATTATCTTTACCTGGGATAACCTCAATTAATAGCAGTATATCGATGGGCGCTGCGTACGCTGTCATCATTTATTTCAAATTGCCCTAACTTTTTTGACAGTGAACTTTTGGTTCATAATTCCCATACCTTTTCCGAATAAAAAAGGTACACCTCCTCAACAACGCTGAAGGTGATATTTTTTGAGATTTTTACAATTTTCTATATCAATGCATAATACTTAGCTCTAAGTGATGTTGCTGAGAAGATTACAAAAACTAAGTATGTGGTAGATCTCGTCAAAATAAACAATGTTTTCCTATAAAATGTTGGAGTTTTTCAAAACACGGTTGTTTTTCGTCATAAGTGTTTTGCAATTTTAGTTATTTGTATTTCGAAAACGAATAATTTTTCGATAAACATTTCACCGAGATCCACCACATACTTAGTTATTGCAATGTTCTTAGCAACTTCAATTAGCGCCCTAGGAGCTAAGTGATATGCATCGATATAGAAAACGGTCACCTCCAGCTTCGTTGAGGAAATGTACCTTTTTTACTTGGAAAGGGTTTGGAAATAAGGTTTTTTCATGAAAAGTACCAAAAGTTTACTGACAAAAATTAGAGCAAATTGAAATAAATATTAACAGCGTACAGCTGGATGTTACATGAAAATTAATACGAAATTATGATTTTCCACGTCAAAAAAACCTGGATACCAAATTTCGAGCAAATAACTTTTTTTGCAAAAGTTATTTTTAAAAAACGAACAAAATTCAATTTCAACACCCTCCATCTCCGATAATAAGTATTTCCGGACACATGTTTATATAGACTTTTTTTCTTGAAACCGGCTCAGGAATACGTCACTCGAATATTTCAACATACTTATGTTACACTCTGTAGAGTTCTAGAAACTTCAAACTGATTTTTTGAATGTACGTCACATGTAGATTTTTTGTGAAAGAAATATAACCCTTAATACTTGAAAATGGCGTTTTACTTTTGAGTTTTTGAATGTTCACTGAAATTGAAATTGTGGTATTTGGTGTTTCTATGAAGAAATTCATCAAAAGTAATAAATACTACAATAGTTATCGATCCGTGTTAGGAATCACACGTTAAAAGGTAAAACCTCGTTGTCGTTCGTAGGGGTGCGACAGCTGGTTAACGGAAAAACAGATTTTAAACAGATTTTTATCGATAAATTTCGATATCGATAAATGCAAACGGCATTATTTCTTGCTGGCTGCTAGATTACACAAGAGAGTTTTTGGTGTATGAAATATTATGACTACTGTTATACCCGCCCCGGCTCTGCACGCGTGCAATGCTGTTACTTAATATAAATTCACCCACCGGAACGTATAACGAACTAACATACAAAATTTCAGCGTCCGAAAATATGGCGGTACGGAGAAACACTGATTTCTTTCTATATACTTGAAATTTAAGCAGTTTTATACTTCTTTAAAGATTCAAAACTTCACCACTAAGTATAGCTTTCTTTTTGTTTGCGCATCAACTATTATTAGCATGAGGAGTGTTCTTTTCTTCAATCAAGAATATTTATTGACTGATTCGTATATACTTCGTAGAAGAAAAAAACTATTTTTTCAAATATTCGAATATATTCTTATAAAGTATAGTTTTTAGTAACAAGTATATATTTCTTCTTGATACTACACCAATTGTGAGTAACAGGAGTTGTACATTACTCCATTTAAAAACTGCTTTTCCGTGAAAGAAATCAATATTCTTCATGGAAGAAATAGCTAATTGTTTAACAAGGGAGGAAAGTGTTACTTTTCCTCCCGCTACGCGTCGGGAGGGATATGTTATACATATGAGTTTTCCGCCTCCCTCAAATTTTTAAATAATTTATTTATGAAACTACCAAAAAATAATTTATTTATGAAACTTACAAACAAAATTTATTAAAGAACTAAAACTGAGAAGTAGGTACAGTNAGATAACCGAATTCTAAAAGTACGATTGAAGTTAAAATATGTTAGTCTATGGATCTAACAAATTATCAATGAAAAAATCGTTAAATTAAAATACCTACTAATTTATACCATATTGAAAAATACAGGTTATTGTATAAATAAACGGTAAACTTTATATTTATAGAATAGAATATAGTTTAGGTTGTCAATGCCGTATAAATTATTTCATTGATTATGTACCATGACGTCACTTTTACTTTTCCTCCCTAGTGAGGAAAAGTACGACTTTGCTCCTTACAAAATGAGGCCAGGAAATGTATACTTTGGATAGAGGTAGGCGGAAAATTATATTTTACGAAATTATTATGTTTATATCAAGAATTATTGTATAATTTCTCACTTCACACAAGTTGCTACAATAATGTATTTTTCTTGTAGAAAGTACTTTTCTTCAATTTGTCTTCTTTCCTCCTATTTTTTGAACGAATGTAATTAGGAAATTGAATTTTGGAACGGAGTATTGGTTTCATAAATGCTACATTTTAGAGTCAGGTAAATTAAAAATTTTGCAATTTTGTGTTGACCGAAAAAACTCAAAATATACCTTTAAAATTAAGTAATGCAATCCCATTTTCAATATTCTACTTGTCAATATGACACTGAATGTAGTTAGTATATTCACTACAGATGTTACAGAAATACTTTTTACCGATATTTTTCAATGTAGAAATTATAACAAAAAATTAATTTGTTTAGGAATCACTCGATTTTATGAAAGTTTTGTGTAAGTGCTGTTGGCAAAAAAGACGGTAGATTTTAAACTCGAATTAGTAAACAACAACAACAAAACAATTGACAATTCCCTTTTGTTATTATTGCTCAAAAATAAAATTTTAGTAAAAAATGGAGACATTCAACTGAGAAAATTTTTAGATTGAGTGGTATTGGTCAATGTTATTTCCTGAAATATTATCTGCTAATTGCATCGATATAGGAACAAACATCAATTCTCGGGAGCGTCCAGAATGCTACAATTCATGTGGGTGCCGTCACGTGTCGGGATTTCTGACAATGAACGAGTCGACAAAATCGCACGTGAAACCATCAATCAAACCATTTGAGAACAAGAAGGAGTACATTATGTTGACCTGAAAGCATATACGAAAACTGTGGTTTCTAATTACTGGTCTGGTCATCTATGTGGTCAATATCTAAAATGAAATTGAAAGAAATTAAAGATGACATCAAACCATGGAAAGACATCCCCAAACAACGAAAACAACAAATCATATAATGACTCGTTTGCGTACTGAACATACAAAGTATACTCACGGACACTTACTGGAAGGGGAAGAAGAAAAAATCTGTTATACGTGTAGGGTGCCAATTTCAGTTAACATTTTGTGGTGGACTGTCCGATCTTTGTGGATGAACGACTGAAGTACAATATTAGTGCAAATATAAAGACAGCTCTTGGTGTCAACTGTAACTTCACAAACATACTCGGATTCCTTTCTGATATTGATTTACTTAACAAATTGTGAAATCCTAAGTACAACCTCTCTTTTTTATCCCAATGTTATTTAAATTTGGGATAATGTAAATGATAATGTTATGTATGTGTATATATGTATTTATTCATTTTTCTATGTTGCTAATAACCCTTGTGGTGGATGCAACGATATTAGTAAATAAAAAAAACATCAATTCTCAAATTAAATTAATTTTATTGATTGAATAACAAGAAATTTCAACAGTTACATGTTTTTGAAAGTTCAATTATCAAAAACACAATGTTCGAATATATGATTAGAATACGTAAATGACTGAGGTCGTATTTTTCAGCAATGGCCGACCTACTTGTCGCTAGATGCAGCATCAACACATCGCGTATTCTTTTCAATTCATCTGATATTCAGAATAACGTTCACATTCGCATGAAAAATGTTTTATTCTACTTATAAGTTAAGATCTTGAGATATCTGGATATCATATATCAACGGTTGGTGTGGCTCACTGTAACTCTTTGCAACCGAGCCAAACTATCACAGCAGAGTCCCTTTGTGAGGAAATGTACCAAAAACTGCATCAGCAGCAGCCGGCACTGGTCAACAGAACAGGTTCGAGCCTGCTCCACGACAACGCCCGTCCGCACGTTTCCCAAATCGCCATCCAAAAATTAAACGAATTGAGCGTCAAAGTGCTGCCTCATCCACCATACTTCCCAGACCTCTTGCCAACCGACTACAATTTCTTCATGCACTTTGATAACTTTCTCACCGGTAGAAACTTCGCCATTCAGGACTTGGCAAAAACGGCCTTTGTCAAATTCATCGAATCCTGGCTACACAAATTTTATGCTGACGGA
This sequence comes from Leptinotarsa decemlineata, assembly GCF_000500325.1. Lineage (NCBI taxonomy): Eukaryota > Metazoa > Arthropoda > Insecta > Coleoptera > Chrysomelidae > Leptinotarsa > Leptinotarsa decemlineata. Next base: position 41,686 of record NW_019292610.1, on the reverse strand, counting down.
ATTAATCGACTTGTGTTACGTTGGATAAGTATCCACTGACATAATATAGTTCGAAGTAGACTCACAAAAATTGACAAAACTTTTGAAATAACCTGATAGAAGACCCACTAGATGAATTCCTGCAAATCCAACCGTCTACAGATCGATTATTACCAGCGCTCCCGTAACATTCCTAACATCGCTTTTCAATTATCGAGAATACTTTTTCTGTAGCTGCCTCTCCGCTGGCCCATCCATTCCACTGGCGTTTCTTGTTCTCTCCAACTAATTGACCGCAAATTATTTATACTCGAGCTGCTGTACTCCCTCCGCTTTGTTACCCTCTTTAAACTAGGGCAGACGTCTGTACGTCTCGTCTGTCGAAGCAATTCCAGAGCCAGCGTATTATCGCTATATCTTTGAGTACACTTATCCCCAATGAAATGTAGGATCGCTGTTGTGGAAATTTTTCATTTATTTGTTATTGGATTTATCTTTGATTCGGGCTTCCGGTGAAGCAGAATAGATAAACTGTCAAATAAAACAGCACGAGTTAACAATAAGTGGAAAACATCTGTATAGCGAAAACCCACTCACAGGGGACAGTATCCGAACCACAAATCCAACCACCATCAATCGACTGAAAGAGGAATCATCAAGACTTTATTAGACCGTGCTTTCGGGCTCTGTAATACGAAGAGAGGTTTCGAGAAAGAACTAGACATTATCATCATAAATGATCTTCAATGGAATGGCTACTCCAATGCGATAGTGGAACATACTTTGACTAAAAGACAGCAGGAGCCTCGCAAGGAAGAGAAGCCGTCACAACCAGTGCTTGCACTTCCCTACATCAGATGATTATCAAAAAGAATTGGGTCAAAGTACAACTTCAGAACCTGCTTCAGATCCGGAAACACTAGCCGTAGCAGCCTCACGAAAACTAGGCCACCAAACGCGGACTGCGATTCCAAGAATCCCTTGCACTCACCCTATGAGTGCGGAAAATCCTATATCGGTGAAACTAAGAGGCCATTGAAAGTTCGCATTGCCGAGCACAAGAAACACACACAGCGAGGAGGAACTAGCAGATTAAGAATAGCAGAGCATGTTTGGACCCATCAACATAGCATCGAGTGCTCTCAAGCTGAGATCATACACAGGTAGTAACACTGGTTTAGGAGGAAATTCAAAGAAGCCGCAGACATGTTGTCCAACAATGTATTCAGCCAAGCTAGTGTAGAGATACGCAACATATGGAAACCCATAATCAATCGAAAAATGCCCACCTCCTGCCAAATGGTCATCTCCCGCTAAACGGTAGAAGCCGAAAGAGGAAAGCGGAGATAAGTGAAAGTACTCGAATGATCCATAAATAGGCATCTCTCAGCTATTCTTTTTTTATTTTTTCATTTTTATTGGTTCTTTCGGGGATTCAAATCATTTTCATATAATATTAGACAATGGAAGTCCGAACTAATGAAAACCTTTTGGGGTTGCATGTCCTCATGTGCCAATCTGTTTCTCATAATTCTAGCACCGTCAAAAGATCACTAATACTAATTCCTTTCAATTCATAATAATAATACTCATTACTTTGCATAACAGAAAATACCACGAGTATAGTGACTTCACAGAATGGCAAACAAATTACTTGGGAAAAACACCGTTTGGCGTTCTCTTCTCCATGCTTATACAAGAATTGTGGGAAATTACCGAAGGAAGAAGAAGACATTCAAGTATAGAATAAACTTTTCACAAAGATGTGTGTCGTAATCATATAAACAGATTTCAGAAGACTTAGTTGTTTGTATACGGTTATACACACATCGGAAAAGTCTAGGGATATTTTTTATAACATACTAAATATCATCAAAATAAATGCATGAGGTCGTTTAACTTCGATTAAATTGGTACACTCGACCACCCTGTAGANAAAATATGGATCTACCAAAAGTCGAAATGAGTTGAGACGAGCTTGAATAAATTGTTCCTTCAGATAATTTGTTTCAGGACAATATGAATTGATTATAAAACATTCACGACTTAATATGTGTTGTTATTAGTAAATTATACTTAATTTGTGAGTTGAAATGGCTACTTCAGCTTTCTTTTGAAGTGGTTACTACAGTTTTCTCTATAGAAAAACGAATGAACGAATGTGCTTTTTCCGTTAACGAAAAATATAGTATTCTTAATGTAGACGACATCACAATCCTCCGTATACCGTTGATACTCTAGTGGAAAGATTCATTATCTGGAAGAATCTTTGCTTCACAGAGAATCTACCATTGAAAAATGTGGCAAGACGAAAACATTACGTTCACGTCAAACATTGTTAGAAGGCTGGTCTATCGGATTAAAAGCCGCCTTCTGTAATTGTGGTGGATAATGCAAGTTATCATTCCAGAAAAGTTGAAAGAATATCAACTTATACATGGAGAAAAGTGTATATCATTCAGTGGCTTGGACAAGCAAACATACCATTTGATGAAAGTATTGTTGAAAACAACAGATGGGATGAAAAGTCCCCGGCCTGAGAAAAACAAACACTTTTTTTTGTTCAAAATTGGTGTTTTTATCAACATAATCTCCACCAAGAGCCACACAATCATTCCAGCGCCGTTCTAACATTTCAATGCCCATTTTGTGGGACGATTTATCTCTTGCCTAACAATAAGCCTCAGTTTCAGCAATAACTTCTTCATTCGAGCGAAATTTCTTACCGGTGAGCATTGTTCGAGGTCTGCGAACATTCAGTAGTTACTGGGAGCCAAATCAGGCGAATAAGGTGGATGTGGAAGCAACTCGAAGATCAGTTCATGGAGTTTTGATTCCCTTGTGACACGGTGCGTTATCTTGATAAATAAATTCTTTGCCATATGCAATTTCGGCCTTCGAACGCTCCAATAACGCCATATAATATTTACTGTGGATGGTATTTCCCTTCTCAAGATTGTCGATGAATGTTATACCACGCACATCCCAAAATACCGAGGTCATAACCTTTCCAGCCGATTGTTGTACTTTCAGGGGCTTTGGACGAGGTTCCCTAGTTGCTCTTCACTTAGATGACGATTGTTTTGATTCCAGAGTGAAGTGATGGATCCATGTTTCATCCATTGTCACATATTGACGTATAGATTCCGGTTCGATATGTTCAAACATAGCCAAACACTGCTCAGAATAGTAGAAGTTCTTGTTTTTGGTTAACAGTGAGCTGGCGCAGCACCCATTTTACACAGAGCTTTCTCATGCAATATAAAGCCAACACGTTCTTCCGATGTCTTCACAATGTCAGCTAACTCACGCAACTTCACTTTTCGATCATTCAAAACGATTTTGTAGAATTGTAGAACGTTCATTGCGTTCTACATCATCGGTGTCTGTACGACCACGTTTGAAGTCGGCAATCCAACGTTCAATTGTGGTTTCTTGATGTAGCGGAATCATCATAACAATTTTCAAGCCATTGCTTCGCTTGAAAAGTATTTTTTCCGTCAAGAAACAGTGTTAAATTAAAACACGAAAAATGCGGCACCGTCTTGTTGAAACCACATGTCAGGCATGTCCAATTCTTCCATTTTGAGCAACAAAAAGTCGTGAATCATCACACGGTAGCGCCCGCCATTCACAGTAACGTTCCGGCCATTGTCGTCTTTGAAGAAGTACGGCCCGATGATACCACCGACCCATAATCCACACCAAACAGTAACTTTTTCGGGATGCATCGGTAGTTCTTGCAATGCTGGTCTTCACTCCAGATGCGGCTATTTTGCTTGTTAACTATCCATTCAACCATGAATTATCCTCGTTCCTGAACACAATTCTTCGATGAAAATATGGATCTTCCTCCAACTTTGCCAGCGCCCATTCACCAAATGTTAGACGTTGTGGGAGGTCGTGTGGCTTCAATTCTTGCACCAGCTGTATCTTATACGGTTTTACACCCAAATCCTTTCGCAAAATTTTCCACGTAGTGGAGTAACAGAGGCTCAATTGCTGCGAACGGTGGCGAATCGACATTTCACGGTCATCACGAACACTGGCGGATACAACCGCAATATTTTTCTTCGGTCCTCACTCTACGTATGCGTGTTGGTGGTTTAATGTCCTGGGTTCGAAATTTAGTCACAAGCTTCCGAATAGCTCCCTCAGTAGGCCGACGAAACTGCCCATATATTGGAAGAAGTGCACGATGCACTTTCCTCACCGAGCATTAATTTTGATAATAAAATTCAATAAGTTGCAAGCGTTGTTCATTTGTAAGTCGATTCATGGTTAAATTATAGACCAAACTGAACAAGTTTGACAATGACACAAGACACGATTCACGCGTGATCTATCAAAAACAGTGTTGCCAAAAAGATACCAGCAAAAAAATTATTCATTACTACACGAAAATTACAATCATTTCCAGAGAAATGTGTTTCAGAAACTGTTTTGACATGGATTGAGGTACGACAATCATTCGATAAATATTAGTGTGAAAAATGTAAACATTTCAGTGTAATCAAGAATTTTATTACGGTGGCTGAGCTAATTTGATATCAAGTCAGCACAGCTATCTCTGATATAAAATGTAGGGGCCCGAAAATACTTCTTTTCCCCAATAAATTTTCGACGACTTTTCGACAGTAAATAAAATAAATTTCAATAATTTCACAGGCCAACGATGAAAAAACTGTTTTACTCAAAACACCTAATTATTGTTTTTGAGGGTGTAAATCCAAATATGACACCTATTAAGCCGTATCACCTACCACTTTTTCACATTTGCACATCAATATATTAAATTTTCTGATTTATTATAGGATTTAACAGCATTTATATACTACAAATAAAATTGTAAAATAATTTGTACTGACTGTAGAAGAATTGGAAGCACTGCTGAAACACATTTTTTGTCCAGAAAAAAGGGAATTATATTGTTCTGTTCACAGCTGATGTTTTGTTTACTGTCAACCTAACCTTACTTTCTGGTTTCCAGTACACGTGCTCATTAAAATATCTAATTGCGATTGTAATAACTCTGCTGACAGTTTTTGTTATATTTGTGGTGAGTTTGTTATTAAAAAATATCAGAGAAGCACTACAGACTTTGTGAAAAAGGTTTATCAGGATAAATCTTGGGCCCCGCATAAGGTATGTTATGTTTGTGTTGAAGATCTAAGAAAATGGTCAGAAAAGGAGAAAAAAGCCTTTAAGTACGCTGTTTATATGGTATGGAGGAAAACTAGAAACCACACTGATGATTGCTACTTTTGTAGTATTGATATTACTGGCCATAACTTGAAAAACAAGAAGCTAATAAGTACTCTAACCTAATTTCCGCCATCCGACCAGTGGGGCACGATGTAGATTTGCCGGTCCAGAACCTCCAGATGATTTGAAATCTGTTCAAACTAAAATGTTTTCTGATGTACTGTCAGATATAGATGAGCAAGATGATGAAGAGTTCCAATGTGCTACAGCAAATATAAAGCCTAAACTGTTTACTCAGATTAAGCTTAACGACTTAGTTAGAGATCTTGGGTTAACGAAAGAAAAAGCTGAATTGCTTGGTTCTAGACCAAAAGAAAATAATTTGTTCGCAGTTGGAACTAGCATATATGTGCATAGGAAGAGAGAGCAGCAGTTTTTGAAATTATTTGAACAAGAAGGTGATTCAGTGTACTGCTTAGACATTCCACGTCTGATCAAAGAGATGATATGTGGTGACTTGAAAGTAACATGCATGTTTCTTGGTCAGTAAGACGGTTTTACCAAATTTCCAGGTTTTTTGTGTGAATGGGACAGTAGAGCAAGGGATCAACATTGGTGCAGAAAGAACAGTCTCCGCAAAAACCTTGTAGATCCTAGAAACATTCTCTTACCACCTCTACATATAAAGTTAAGCCTCATGAAACAGATGGACCTTGTTTCAAGTATCTCTGTCAGAAATTTCCAAACCTTTCAGAGGCTAAACTTAAAGAAGGCGTCTTTATAGGACCTGACATTCGAAAAATGATGTTTGACGTAAAGTTTGAAACCACAATGACCATACATGAGAAAGAAGCATAGGTATTATTCAAGCAAGTTGTTACAAAATTCTTAGGAAATGCGAAAGACCCAGAATATCGTACGATTGTAGCTAACATGTTGAAGAATTTTAAGAAACTAGGATGTTTGATGAGCCTGATAGTCCACTTTTTGAACAGTTATCTTGATTACTTCTCGCAGAACTTGGGAGATGTTAGTGAGGAGCAGGGTGAGCGTTTTCACTGAGATAATGAATTGATTGCAAAACGTTACCAGGTCAAATTCCATCTGACTAGTGACACCTACATTACAACACTGTATCATTATTTCAAGTAACCTACTGTAGATAAAAACCATGATAGTGATTTAACATACTGTTTCATTAATTTTACCATATACAGTACATATTTTGAACTATATAAAAAAGTCAATTTCTCAAAAACTATGGGTGATACAAAAAACTAAGACCAAATTTGGATTCAGCACCCAAAAATACAGTGCTTTTCAGATAAAAGTATCCACCTTCAATAACTTTTGTAATACTGGTATTTAGGAAAAATCCAAAAACACGTCAATTTATGTTGGAAGGGGCAAGCATTATGGCTTATTTAAACTTACTGGAAAAGCCACCCCCTCACCCCTAGCATCATCCCNAAATAAGGTGAAAGTAAAAAATAAGTAAAATTTGTGCTATTAAAAGAAAAATTGTTTATCTCATAAACTAACCACTTTAACCTACAAGTATTATACATTTTTGAAATCAGCTCAAAGAGGAGTATCCAAATTTTACATAAAAAATATGAGAAGTAATTAAAAAAAAGGGATGATGCTAGGGGTGAGGGGGTGGCTTTTCCAGTAAGTTTAAATAAGCCATAATGCTTGCCCCTTTCAACATAAATTGACGTGTTTTTGGATTTTTCCTAAATACCAGTATTACAAAAGTTATTAAAGGTGGATACTTTTATCTGAAAAGCACTGTATATAAAAATCAGCTATTAAAGTAAACAAAGTTTTCAAAAACTTTTTTTTTGTTGGCCTGTGTTTTATTGCAAATTGCATTGCTAACTTTATAGAAGTACATTTAATGGATGATTGAATCCATATATCAAAGTCCTAGACAAGATTCCGGAATTTCTATGTAATACAGCATTGTTGTCGTTGCAGAACCGCATCGTATACCGATACACCCTCAACCTGATGCACTCACCCGATGGAGCACTACTCACGTCACCTGTTCATTTATTAAAGTACATCCTTGAAAGCTGTTATGTCTCCGGTATAGGTACATAATAGGCAGGGGTGGTCTGCTATCACGTTTCACTTGCGCATACAATCTTCTCGCGTTCAACTTGATGCTTCCGTTCCAGCCGTTTGTTACGTTGGCAAGTGTATGTGGCGGAGCTTATCAGTGGCTTACAGGGTAACGCTGCGCGTTTACGAAGATGCTAGCAATGACTTATAGGGTGCTCGGGGCGAGGAAGGTTTATACAACAGGATTATTGGGGATTTCACCTCGGAATGAGAGATAGTCAGCTATACACTTTTGTAAATTTTTATTTTGACACCCTTGAACTTGTCTAAAAACCTTTTTTTCGTAGACTGTCCGCGACTATAGATATTACAAGGTCAAATGTCAAAAAAATCGATTTTTTACACACTTGTTGCAAATATCTCGTTTCCTACGGGTTTTTTGCTATTTGTATTCGCTATAAATATTTTAGAGCAGCCATACTCTAAGTGTGTTCCCCGGAACCCTACGGTTCCGCGATACCCCTGTAGGGTATCGCCACTCACCACACTATCTCTATATGTAGATTAGGGAGGGTGAGTGTGGATTGTACATCCTCCCGAGGAGTTTTCCTCCTAGATCATCGTCCATCCTGTCCTTTCCAGGAAGGTAGACAGGTCATCAGGAGACCTCTCCTTTATATTGGCAGGTATAGGCCAAGACTCGCCGAACACACACTCTCTTTGGCAACCTCAAGGTGTCTCACGGTGACCTCCGCGAAGGTTTTAAAGGTGCAGCGACATTACTGTCGTTGCGCGGATTCTTCAACCTTCTTGGGGTTCCCTCCGTGAAGTGAGGGAGCTTTCCTGCAGGGGCAGCCGGTTCCTTGCCTTTCTTCAAGGCGGAGCTCTTGGCGCCTGCCGCAGGAAGTGTCCTTGCTGTTGGAGGTGGAGTGGGGAAGGTAGAGGGTGCACTTATAGTTGCTACCACTCCTGCCTTCTTCGCTCTCTTTCTCCTTTTGGCCTCGGCGCTGCAAATGCGCTTACGCCTTGGCCTTTGTATTACATCACGAGGTGATCTGCTATGTCCAGCCTCATTCCAAACGGTAGATTGTGGTGGACATTTCTGTTCATCCCCAGCCACCGCCTCAGATTGAGGTGAGCATTTCTGTCCAGCCTCGGGACTTGTTTTTGTTTTTTTTGTTTCTGTTTTTGTGTTCGTTTCATTCATGTGTGTTCCCATGAGTAGCAGGGGAAGAGTTGGTCACTCTGGCAGAGCCCCGCATTACCAGAGGAAAGCTGATCACGATGAGATTTCGTCCGGTTCCCGAAGGGGATCGTTCGTAACCGCATATCACCCTGCGGCCATCCCATCCCGATTCCTTATACTTTAGCTTGGATAGGCTGATCCACGGTGGCATGTTTTGCAAAGGCTTTTGGGGACTTTTAGTTTCCCTCACCCTACTTATTTCTGCCACTGACCAGGAGTCCAGCGACCTTGTCCGTGAGGCCACATTGGCTTCCCGGACAGGGCCTCCAGTTCCCTGGCCGTTCCCCTATTCGCCACCTGGAGACGCGCCCAATAGGTAGCCCAACCCACGGGACTCACCACAGTATACTTTGTTCATTCACGGACGAGAGGGGGAGTGAAACGAAGTTTTCGAAATAATCGGTATGGCGCTTAAATAAGCTGAGCAAGGCGATATCTGTATCTGTAGAGTAGGGAGGGTGAGTGTAGATCCACAGCACTTAGGCCACATGTGACCCATTGTACATCCTCCCGAGGAGTAGTCCTCCTAGGTCGTCGTCCATTCTGTCCTTTTCAGGAAGGTGGACAGGTCATTAGGAGACATCTCCTTTATATTGGCAGGTATAGGCCAAGACTCGCCGAACACACACTCTCTTTGGCAACCTTGAGGTGTCTCACGGTGACCTCCGCGAAGATTTCGGAAGGTGCAGCGACATTACTGTCGTTGCGCGGATTCTTCAACCTTCTTGGGGTTCCCTCCGTGAAGTGAGGGAGCTTTCCTGCAGGAGCAGCCGGTTCCTTGCCTTTATTCAAGGCGGAGCTCTAGGCGCCCGCCACAGGAAGTGCCCTTGCTGTTGGAGGTAGAGTGGAGGAGGGGGAAGGTGTACTTATAGTTGCTGCCTCTATCGCTCTCTTTCTCCTTTTTGACCTCGGCGTCGCAAATGTGCTTACGCCTTGGCCTTTGTATTATATCACGAGGTGATCTGCTATGTCCAGCCTCATTCCAAGCAGTAGATTGGGGTGGACATTTCTGTTCATCCCCAGCTACCTCCTCAGATTGAGGTGAGCACTTCTGTCCTGCCTCGGGATTGTTTTTTTTATTTTCTCTGGTCGACCGTTTTGACGCGGCGTATCACGCTTCACGAGGTGCCACCAAACTCAGTCGCCACTCACCACACTATCTGTATATGTAGATTAGGGAGGGTAAGTGTGGATCCACAGCACTTAGGCCACATGTGACCCATGTACATCCTCCCAAAGAGTTGTCCTCCTAGGCCATCGTCCATCCTGTCCTTTCCAGGAAGGTGGACAGGTCACCAGGAGATATCTCCTTTATTTTGGCAGGTATAGGCCAAGACTCGCCGAACACAAACTCTCTTTGGCAACCTCAAGGTGTCTCACGGTGACCTCCGCGAAGGTTTTGAAAGGTGCAGCGACATTACTGTCGTTGCGCGGATTCTTCAACCTTCTTGGGGTTCCCTTCGTAGAGGTGCACAAGTGAGGGAGATTTTCTGCAGGGGTAGCCGGTTTCTTGCCTTTATTCAAGGCGGAGCTCTTGGCGCCTGCCGCAGGAAGTGTCCTTGCTGTTGGAGGTGGAGTGGGGAAGGTAGAGGGTGCACTTTTAGTTGCTACCACTCCTGCCTTCTTCGCTCTCTTTCTCCTTTTGGCCTCGGCGCCGCAAATGCGCTTACGTCTTGGCCTTTGTATTACATCACGATGTGATCTGCTATGTCCAGCCTCATTCCAAACGGTAGATTGTGGTGGACATTTCTGTTCATCCCCAGCCACCGCCTTAGATTGAGGTGAGCTTTCTGTCCAGCCTCGGGACTTGTTTTTTTTTTTCTGTTTTTGTGTTCGTTTCATTCATGTGTGTTCCCATGAGTAGCAGGGGAAGAGTTGGTCACTCTGGCAGAGCCCCGAATTACCAGAGGAAAGCTGATCACAATGAGGTTTCGTCCGGTTCCCCAAGGGGATCGTTCGTAACCGCATATCACCCTGCGGCCATCCAGCCGTCGGCCCGATTCCTTACACCTTAGCTTGGGTAGGCTGGTCCACGGTGGCATGTTTTGCAAAGGCTTTTGGGGAGTTTTAGTTTCCCTCAACCTACTTATTTCTGCCACTGACCAGGAGTCCGGCGACCTTGTCCGTAAGGCCACATTGGCTTCCCGAACAGGGCCTCCAGTCCCCTGGCCGTTCCCCTATTCGCCTCCTGGAGACGCGACCGATAGGTAGCTCAACCCACGGGGAGCAAGGCGATAATGTGAGCATAAGCCCAAAACATGTGCGAATGGATTGACCAAATTAACCCTACATCCTATAAACGGAGTTAGTTTTGTTTGACCCAGCATGTGTACGAATGACGGGCGGCACTTCAATAACCACATTCATGAATCCACGATGTCTTGAAATCGAGGGCAATAGTTGGGTTAACAGCCAATAATCACAAAATAAAAAAATCAAGAGGAAAAAAATTTGAGTGGTAGTAATCACAAAAGGTTGCAAAAACGGGAAAGCAAACAGCTCAAATGGCAAAAACCGCAAAGAACTGACGCTAGAGAAATATAGCCCAAATGTCAGTACTACAAAATACTGTATACGTGAGAAGGGCGCATGAACAGAGAGATCATATGTCATTAACCATAAATGGCAGGGAGCATGAGGGAAGATAGTAGCCCAGTTGGCAGTTACTACAATGGGCCGGAAACGCGAGAAGTTAACGCGAACATATATCCCAAATGGCCTTAACTGTAAATAGCTAGGAGCAAGAGAAGGGTAGCTTAAGAGGCAGTAACCTCAAAATATCAGAAACCAAAGGAGACGCGAAGAGCCAGTACAAGAACTGGTAGCATTTTTTTCAACTGCTGCTGGCTTCGACTATTATCGTTCAGGCTTGGTCGGAATGGAACTGACTTCCTCCTCTACTATAATTTTCTGAAAGCAAAGCGAGTCTAATGGATTTGTTCGGCTTGCTTCACTTTTGTTGGTCTGCTGCTTACTTCAGGTAATGCTACATCACTCAAATTTGTAAAAATTGACTAAACCTTTGGTTGCTTTCATTTTCTTTCGCAGCGATATGGAATCGATAGTCTCCCCCATCCCACTAATGGAACTTAGCATCGCACCATAGACTGAACCAATCCATTATAATCTTTAAATACAACGAACTGAAAATTTTGTGAACATTCATTCATTGTAAAATCAGCAGCCATTCAATGTTCGAGCGTTTAATCAGAGCAAACCAGAGTTTTATCGCCGTGAAGAATATCCAATTTCAAATCACAGGCGCAATTAAAAGTCTTCCGGATACTGAATATTGTTAAAATGGATTCTTTGTTTGTTCCACACGAGCGAATGTTGTTTTTTCTCTATAAAGCAAGATTATCTGACGATTCTTGGGGAAAAAAACGATTACAGTCGGAACTGAAATCCTTTGATCTCTTCTTAACCTAACTCTTTGATATCTGATATCACTGTTTCGGAGTTACGATATTATTATCGCGTTACGAACACACAGAATGGACAGAGAGAGCGATAGTGAGTGTCTGATTTCATTATACGAGGAAATTGAGATTAGAGGTGTGGACTAGAATAAAGTATAAGATGTTGAGTCAGCGATCTAACGATGTCGATTCGGGGATCTGTTGCTGAAGACAGTGTTTTCCAATTTATCGATGTTTCACAAACATTTATTTGTATTCTACATCGCCTGAAGGTGTAGTTGTATATTGAAACACTTGTTTCGGTTATGTGTTATCTGTTATACATAAAATAAATGACTGAATTGTGTCGTTTGGGTTTTATCATTTGTCATCCTCCACAAACAGATAATATTATGAAAAATTTTGTTGGGAAAGAAATGTTGTAGCTTTTTATAATTCAAAAAAAATGTGAGAATCTTCCAAAGAAAGAAATAAAATAATTGATTTCAAAATGAACTATTTACACAGATGTGTAGATCATGCAAAGAAGTAACTTACAGACACAAACTGAAAGAAAGTCCTCCTGAAACAGCTACTTTCATATAAACATTGAATTATACGAAAGAAACAATAATTTCGAAACAACTACTTCTATATGAACATTGAATTTTACAAGAAACACTTTTTCTTAGTTAGTTTGTATTCCAAACATTCGTTATGGAATTGATTCAGAAATCCTTCACTGGATTGCTATACAATAATGTACATGAAACACTTACATGGAACACTGCCATCCTTAATGGCGGATATCGATGTTTCGGAATAAGACACTTGTCTTATCGCCTCTTCAGCACAAATCTGAATTGGTGACAGTGATATTAGTACAATCTATTTTTTTTGCCTACCAGGGCTACAATGAGCTACCAGGGAGGTTCCTTAATAGTTTATGGATGTATCTCTTACGAGGCTGGTACTGATTTTGTCGTGTTTGATAGTGCCAATGTGAATGCTCAAACATACGTGGAAGAGGTCGGGAATCAAGTTTTACCATAGCCGGTACGCAGTCCCGATCTCAACCGGATAGAGCACATTAAATATCATTCATAGCAAACAAAATAACGAATCTACTATGATAAATGTTGAAATATGTCCAGTAGTAACCAAGACATTCTCCAACAAATAGGTATTTAGTTGAAGGGGATTGAAAAAAAAAATGTTTTTTTGAAGGCGGCATAAATAGATATTCCTTTGAATTATACTTTCAACAGACACATCGTAGCCATCAATAAGACCGACTTGGCTTTTTAGCGGGGTTATTCGTGATATTCTTCAGTTCACTTCGAGAGCGCGTTGAATAAAAAGCTATACAACATGGAAGCTAGTTGTTCGGGAATCGTGAAGCGTCCGAAATTGTTACCATTGAATATAAATGAAAAAACAATTATTATGAAGGTATATAATTCTTTGAAAATACAATATCCGCCCGAAATGAAAAGTAAAGAGGAAGTAGTGCAAAAATGCGTGAGTATGACCGGTGTCAATAGATCGACAATTTTTAGAATTATCAACGAACTCAAGGAAAACAACAACTTTTCCGAGCCGAAAGTATCCACTAGTAGAAAGTGTTTGGTTATCGATGAAGAAGTGAAGAATTCTATTAGGAGAACAGTACACTCTTTCTACATAAAACACGAAATACCTACATTAAATAAAGTTTTGTCAGTTATTCATGAAGACAGTTTTTTGCTGATATAAGAAGAACTCGATTATGTAAGATATTACATGAGCTGAATTTCACTTTTGGAAAGCAAGATAGAAAGAGCATGTTAATAGAAAAATCAGAGATTTTAGAATGGAGAAGAAACTATTTAAGAGAAATAAAGAAAGCCAGAGCACTAGATAAATCTATTTTTTATTGGGATGAAATATGGGTCAATGAGGGTCATACCGTCTCGAAGGTTTGGCATGATCAGAAGACAATCCTTTATGGAAGGTGGGTCCACTGGTTTGAAAATTCCAGTTGGAAAAGGTCGTCGTCTTATCATCACTCACATATACAGCAGTGAAGGATTCGTGAGAGATGGATTGATGGTGTTTGAATCGAAGAAAAATGGGGATTATCATCAAGAAATGGATGCCACAGTATTCGTAGAATGGTTTAAAAACACTTGTAAAACTTCCGCAGGGATCCGTAATAGTAATGGATAACGCGTTACCACAATAAACGAGTCGAGAAGCTGCCGACGTCGTGTTGGAAAAAAGCAGATATTACTGAGTGGTCACAAATGAAAGCTATTCCTTTTTAATCGACCATGTTAAAAGCGAAGCTCCTCAACTTGACTAAACGTCATAAGTCAAAATCCGTCAGGAATATCAACGATGAGATGGCGAAGACTAAAGGAATGTCGTTTCTTCGGTTGCCGCCTTATCACTGTGAATTGAATCCAATAGAGTTGGTTTGGGCTCAAGTTAAAGGATCCATCGCAAGGATAAGACCTTCAAGCTGTGTGATGTAAAGAAATACCTATACAGTGCTCTGGAAACAGTCGACAATCAGAATCGAAACAGGGATGCTAATCTGATCCTTCATGGGCGGCCTCTTATATGAGGGCTCATATTTGGTGGAGGTACTTTACCAGGTACAAGGTATCCCCCTGTATATTGATCTGCCGCGCTTTAATAAATCTCGATATCCCCGCTTGGGCTCCCCTATTACTAACAAATCCACCGGTATTTCACGTATAAATGATTCAATATTGGCTTCCAGAGCGTCAGTCGTTGCTGGTTTATACCTGTGGACATGAACCTTAACATGACCCCACGAGAAATAATCCAAAGGCGTTGAATTACATGATCTCGGCGCCCAATTGACGGACCCCAAACGTAAGATAAACTGTTCACCGAAGGCGGTTCTTAATTGGGCCATTGTTTCGCGTGCCGTGTGGCATGTGGCACCGTCTTGATGAAACCACATGTCAGGCATGTCCAATTCTTCCATTTTGGCAACAAAAAGTCGTCAATCATCACACGGTAGCGCCCGCCATTCACAGTAACGTTCCGGCCATTGTCATCTTTGAAGAAGTACGACCCGATGATGCCACTGACCCATAATCCACACCAAACAGTAACTTTTTAGGGATGCATCGGTAGCTCTTGCAATGCTGGTTTTCACTCAAGATGCGGCTATTTTGCTTGTTAACGTATCCATTCAACCAGAAATGAGCCTTTTCCCTGAACACAATTCTTCGATAAAAATGTAGATCTTCCTCCAACTTTGCCAGCGCCCATTCACCAAATGTTAGACGTTGTGGGAGGTCGTGTGGCTTCAATTCATGCACCAGCTGTATCTTATACGGTTTTACACCCAAATTCTTTCGCAAAATTTTCCACGTAGTGGAGTAACAGAGGCCCAATTGCTGCGAACGGTGGCGAATTGACATTTCACGGTCATCACGAACACT
The DNA here is from genome assembly GCF_000500325.1 of Leptinotarsa decemlineata. Classification (NCBI taxonomy): domain Eukaryota; kingdom Metazoa; phylum Arthropoda; class Insecta; order Coleoptera; family Chrysomelidae; genus Leptinotarsa; species Leptinotarsa decemlineata. The sequence goes on along the minus strand of NW_019292610.1, from coordinate 26,330 downwards.
GGCGGATACAGCCGCAATATTTTCTTCGGTCCTCACTCTACGTATGCGTGTTGGTGGTTTAATGTCCTGGGTTCGAAATTTAGTCACAAGCTTCCGAATAGCTCCCTCAGTAGGCCGACGAAACTGCCCATATATTGGAAGAAGTTCCATTTTTCAATTGACAACCGAACGGTGCTCGCCAGGAATATGCTGAGAGGCATTAAGAATATCAGAATCTCCATGAACACAATGGCATGAATGAAAAGTGGTTTGATTTATGACCGTTTGTCGACTCTATAGCTAGACGGAGAGACCGTAATGATGCTTATACAGTAAAATGAAGCAACGGCATTACAATACGAGTATCGTCATTTATCTTTGTATGCTTATCAAATCTAAGGGACCTGCGTCACCCACGATCTGCGTTCTTTCAATGCAACTTCCCACTCATCGAAGTAGCCAAGTTATTATTGGCGCATAGTACAGTGAACGTGAAGTGTGCTTTTTATGATTATTGAGTAATGAGTAATGAACTCTAGTTTGGTCCACTGAGTAGGTAATGATATATTACTCAACACCTCCAAACTAATCAGAGATTAACGTAACGTAAACATGTTGTAACATAAACAGTTACAACCTGGAAGTACGCGCTCCGATAGTGCTGGCAGTGTACGGTTATTGAAAAATCATGGGCATTTAGCTCGGACAACAATCTGCGTTTACCAAATTCCCTTGCTTTTTGTCTCTGTGAGATAGTAGAGACCGAGCAAATCACTGGACCAGAAAGTGTGTGTGACGTTGGCGAAAAAAAGGCCTGCATGAAACTTTGGTGCCCCTCCACAAAGTTTTTCTACCACCGCTTCACAAAAAGCCGGGACTGATGAGGCAATTTGTAAAGTCACTTCCAAGAGATGGAAATTGCTTAACATATCTAATATCAGTTTCCAGGCCTTTCAGAAACAAAGTTGAAGGAAGGTGTTGTCGCTGGATCGGATATTAGAAAGCTTATGGCTGATCCTCAAAGGGATCCTCAAATAGAAGAATGGATTGCCATCAAAGAGGTCATTGAGAAATTTTTGGGCAATAAAATAGACCAATTCGTCGGTTGGATTACCTCCCGTGGGTTGGGCTACCTATCGAGCGCGTCCCCAGGTGGTGGATAGGGGAATGGCCAGAGTACTGGAGGCCCTGCCGGGAAGCCAGTGTGGCCTTACGGATGGAGTCGCCGGACTCCTGGTCAGTGGCAGAAATAAGTAGGGTGAGGGGAACTAAAGCCCCCCAAAAGCCTTTGCAAAACATGCCACCGTGGACCAGCCTACCCAAGCAGAGGTGTAATGAATCGTACTGACAACTGAATGGCTGCGGGGTGATATGCGATCACGAACGATCCCCTTGGGGAACTGGGCGAAACCTCATAAGCCTACCTCTGGTAATGCGGGGCTCTGCTAGAGGTGACCAACTCTTCCCTTGCTACTTATGGGAACGTGAATGAAACAACAGAAAAAACAAAAACAAAAACCAATACTGAGGCTGGACAGAGATGTTCATCTCAATCTAAGGAGGTGGCTGGGGATGAACAGAAATGTCCACCCCAATCTACCGCTTGGAATGAGGCTGGACGTAGCAAATCACCTTCAACAACAGCAAGGGCACTATCTGCGGCGGGCGCCAAGAACTCCGCCTTGAATAAAAGCAAGGAACCGGCTGCCCCTGCAGGTAAGCTCCCTCACTTATGCACCTCCACGGAGGAACCCCAAAAAGGTTGAAGAAGTCGCTGCACCTTCCAAAATCTTCGCGGAGACCACCGTGAGACATTTCAAGGTTGCCAAAGAGAGTGTGTGTTCGGCGAGTCTTGGCCTACACCTGCCAATATGAAGGAGATGTCTCCTAGTGACCTGTTCACCTTCCTGGAAAGGACAGGATGAACGATGACCTAGGAGGACAACTCTTCAGAAGGATGTACCAGAAGATCCTTTACTACAAAAAAATCATCAAAAGAATGTTAAAAGCATTTCAAGCTTTAGGTTGTCTAATGAGTTTTGAAAGTACATTTTCTTCATTTCACCAAATATTAGGGAGATGGTAAATAGATACCAGGGAAAATGGAGCGTCTTAATGATGGCAGACTACTGTTGGACGCTTCAGAGAGATCTTCCATACGCTTTCTACAAACGAAAATGTACCAAGGTGTCTCACTGGGAAAAAGAAATGTGTCAAGTGCTTACTTCCGAATTTATTTCTAATAAAAAAATAGTTTTGTTGCGTAATTATAAATTTTAACAATTTTTAGTCTTTTATCTTTTAATTTAGGATGATAACTTGTTTAACATAGATATCTACATTGTCAGAAAACGTGGCGTTTTATGACAAAATGAGAGCCATTTTCGGATTCAGCAAACCCAAAAACATGATAATTACCAAAAAAAAAACAAAACAGATCTCAATATATTTTGAAGACTCGTGTAATGAATCTTTGTTTAAAAAAAATTTTCCTCCTTTTTATGGAATAGGTTACTCGTTGCGAGAAACAATGCTGTAACACTGCATTGACGAGGGTCAACAAACCCGAAACACTCAATGCCCATTAAAATAATATTGTCGCCTGGTCTATCAAACTTGTAATTTAATCGCCTTCTACCTTTTCATTCATCCTTTTTATTTTGTTTCAGGAGAGAAGCCGTACAAATGCTCGTGGGAAGGCTGCGAATGGCGTTTCGCCCGCTCCGACGAGCTGACCCGTCACTATCGCAAACACACGGGGGCCAAACCGTTCAAGTGCCGCCATTGCGACCGCTGCTTCAGCCGCTCGGACCACTTGGCCCTTCACATGAAGCGACACGCTTAGACGGGCCTACCTCTCTTCCGCATCACTGCCAGTTACCGTTAGTGTACATAGATGAGGATGATGATAGATGTGCGTGAACGTATGCGTGTGTGTGAACAAACTCTCCATTGCATCGCGCTCTTCGCGGGGATTCTTCCTCGGTGATGGTTACTGTGATCGAAGTCGGCGACGGCACGCCAAGAATAAGAACAGAGAATCGTTGTCGAAAATGTTACTTTAAGACCCGCAGATATGTGCGAGGTATTGATGTAAGCGAATGCCGAGTGGGTTAGAGAATGCGCCTTCTACGTGGCAACGTTTGACGGTTTGGGACCGATCAGGTTTGCTGTAAGTAGCGATTGGTATATGTTACCGTTGTGACCCAACTCAGATTGAAACACAATTCACACCACCGGTGAAACAGTCTTGAATGTCTGATCCCTTTATAAAAACAGTTGGAACTAGAGGAAGCGGTAAATATAACGGTTCGTGGCGGTTTTTACATCTATCAAGATTTCCAGTTAGTTGTTGTTTTTTGCAAGTTTGAGGTATTTTACCATCGACTAGATTCATTATATTAACCCATTTCGGGAGTATATGAGGCTCTATATAAACACCGCAACAAACCGAAATATTCACCTATTGACTCTTTTAGTTCTGAATTCCGTCACCAAGTAGCCAGCTCTGAAATGATTTCACCAACCCTTGTTTACTTCTTTGGAATATTGAAGATACAAATGAAAAGAACACTAAATCTGCTTCAACCAAGAGTGTTTCGATTCCATAATGAATAATGACAAACCACTTTCAACAAAAGTTCATCATGGGTGTCGAAACATAAAAGTATTTCTTATATATCGCTCTGCAATAACAAAGGTGTATTGTTAACTTCGAAACATTTGGATAATGCAGCAGCTTACCAATCGCTACTCAAAACAAGACATGATCCCGAACAAAAACCAAAATCAAAATCTGTTATGCCGACGAAGAAGACGCAAAAACCTCATTTCTATACAATTCGGCAGGATAATTTCACATCTGCGCCCTACTAAATAAAATAACGGCTACTTGTCTTCGTTCTTATGTTTATCTGTAATCTGTGCTAGCTTTACTGTTTCTTGCCAAGCTGAATTTGCAACATCATCTTCGAACAAGCTTTCAGTCATCAGCGGCTTGAGCAGCGGCATTTGCACTTGCGCATAAGGATGTTGCGAATTTGTCTTTGTGGGGATGATAGGTCAGGTCTAGTTCGAAAGTTGAGGAAGTAGACTCGGGTATTTGAAGACACGAACAGTAGAAGGCTCAGTACTTCTCTGCAACAGTTTATTTCTTTGCTATCGCGATATTTTTCTTCAATCCACATCTGATTCATTTGACTCCTGAACACACTCTGGAACAACCAACGAAACAACTGAGAAAACTTTGGGTTGGCCACTTTGTTGTCATTTATTATTAAGCTCATTTATTTTTTCATCTTTCCCCAACCTGATTACGATATAAAAATATCAACGCACTGTATCGTTGTTTAAACCTAATTCCCTCTGAAGACGCGGAAAATGCAGTCACGAAACTTTGAACGAGCACTAAAACTCTTTCTTATTGCAAGATCCTATTCCCTTTGTTTTATTATAATAATTACAATTCTGCACAATCTGGATGCCGGAGAGACGTATACTTACCTCGGGATGGAACAATCCCACCCACAAGAGGAAACAGCACTGAAGAACTCTTTCTGCGGCAAGTACCAGCACAAACCCCGATAGACTAGTTGTCGGAACTGTTGGGGAAAAACAAAGTTGCTGCAATGAATGAGCTTGCCGTTCCAAACTTACTCTACCCGTTTGGAGCAGTAAAGTGGGCTCGGGAAGAGCTGTATCAACTCGACGTAAAAACCCAAAAAATGATGAACCTCCATAGAAGTTTGCATCCTAAATCGTCCGATGCACGGCTATACTTTCCCCGACAACAAGTAGGCTTTTGACTTTTGAGTTTGAAGTGTCTATATAACAGAACGATACTGGATGGAGCCTGTGAAGTCGTCAGGAGTTCGGATTCCTTTCACGACATGGTTCTGATTATTGGAGTCTTTGGTGGAATGATGCCTTCTTTAATCTGAAGATCATGCCGGCTTGCCGTACTGAGGCAGAAATCTTAGCCGGACAAATTCAGAAGGCTGTCATTTTCTACTCGCTGGGCTTGTTCAGGGTACATGATTCCCGGATCCAATGATCACTTACCACACGCTGTGGGATTGGTCGTTATTTTTTCGATATAATTGTTGAACAAATAGCCAATTACAAAACCCAATCATGTGCCTAAGAAGTTTTCATCTCTTTAATTATCTGTTTGTTTCCATGTAATTATATTCTTTGTTTTGTTTTCATGCTTTCGTTAAAGTTTTCTTCATTGACTCGGTTTGAAAAAAATTGACAAATAATAAACATTTCCTCAGTATAACAACTCCATAAAGAGTTTTTGCTGTCTTGTAAGATTTAAAAAAGAATAGGATTACTCAGCGATACTATCCAAGACTAGATAGGAAGGCAATATAAATTAATAAAGGCATAAATAATTTCATTGAAAAAAGAGAGGGAATTAACGTAAATGAAGTCTGGCTACCGGCACTTAACCTATGAGTAGGACGTAGTGTCCTAGTTATCCTCACAGACCATATCATAGGCATAAAAACATTTGGATCACCTACAACAATCCAGAAAATAGCTTTGACACAGGTATGACATAGAACACTACATGTGTTACATAGCCGCCTCTGATATAGCATACCACAGTTGTAGATGAAACTTAAAGCATTAAAATATGCAGACTATGGTCAACAAACCCGGGAAATATTTGTAATACAGTAAAACTATATAATATTCGTAGAAAGAGTAGTTGTTAGTGAAGGTGTAGTTCAAGAATATAAAATGTTTTACATTTCAGTTGAATAACCTATGAATTATCAAAATTGTGCCTATATATTGAAAATTAATTGGAGCTACAAATGACATTTTTTAAGCTCAAATTGGCATTTAGTTGACGATAGAAACAAATTTGTTTGAAGTTAAAAAATCATTTATCTAATTGAAGGAACCAATTTTTGGCTGAAAGGATCATTATCGTTGTGCATACATTTTCGTTTTCTCAATCATAAAACCCTAAATTCATCTTGTTCACTAACCTAATTACTATGTAGCAATATCAAAATTGAATAGACACTTATTTCAGAAAATTTTCATTTGACCCCCTCAACTTTGCTCGCTAATATCAATTATTCAATTAAAATGTATTATACAGACGTAATTTTTTGTTCGCTCTTCCACTTTATTCATTAGCATTTTTATCGTCAGAGAACAGGAAAGGGGTTGTTCTCCCTGGAAAGCGAAAATTATTCAAGTTCGGGAAATTGGTTTGTTCTTTTGTTCCGAATTGCTCATTTTGATGATCGGAGGTTAATGTGTACTTGAGTCAAATGAGAGCCGGTTTCAATTCTACCCGGATCGATTATAAATGAAAACAATTGGTTCTGTTCTAAAATATTCATCCGCCTAATTTATATGAATCATATTTCTTGTGAATTGTTCGTCTATTCGATATAATCAGTTTTGTTACGGAAAAAATCCTTTGTTCATTTTCTCAAAATGATATGGAATGGAATAAATTTATCGTTTGTTTGTATTCGAAACCGTTTATTGAGATTAAATAAATGTTCATTAGAAATAAATAAACTTTTATTCAAATCAAATAACTGTTCATCTGAATCAAATAAATGCTAGTTTGTTTGAAATATCTGAATGATTTCCGCAACTTTTCCAACTCTCGTCAACTAGACTTGAACTGGTATGATACGATGTATTTACTTGATTCTTTCCATCAAATCCAAAATCTAGAATTAGTCGATAAATGTTTAATATTAATATGCATGCTCTTGAAAGATTCGTGAAACGGCTTAGCATTTAAACTTCCGCAATGTCGAGCTAATCCAGTACAAGGAAATTCAAATACGTAAGCCGATCGGCGCTCCCAGATGTTTAGATTACTATTTTCCATTTATAAATTCTATCGGGAAGTTTCCTCGTTAAAATCGTTTCGCGAATCTTCAGTCTATAAGGTGTAAAGTTTCAATTAAGTACTTTGTATATACACTGCATGTATACCATATTTATATCTGTGTATATGTATTGAAGCCGTTTAATTCTATAGAAACTTATTAGTACAGTCAAAATGGGTATAGAACCTGTGAAAAAGCCGCGCACCTTCATTTCGTCAACTCGAATATGTCAAAACTTCTCACACACGCTGCTTCCCCGAAAAAGTTTATTGAGAGTCGAGAGTTGACTTCCAACCCTTGAAAAAATGTATTGTGCACAACCAATACAAGAATTTTTGTCATATTGTTTGAGATGATGACTTGAAGACATGTTCAAATGTTCATCTCTGTGCGAATTTTTTCGAGGTTACCTCTTTTTATTAGCCTACTTTGACTGGACTATCTAACAAGTATTGCTCATACAGGGTCGTCAAAACAACCTGTGGCTCCTCATCGATTTTCTTCGAATCGCTATTCATTCAGTTCAAAGAAAAATAGAATAAAAACTAGGCTATCTACGTATTTGGATCGTCGAGGATATCTTCGATCTTCTTAGTCTAATCACGTTGACCAATGGAAAGCAGGCGTATTGGAATGGCGGATCGCTGGATGTTCATACAGAGAAGGTAATTAGACATTATTCAGTTCATTTATTTATAAATTTGCGTGAGTTGTTTGTATAATAAGAAAAAATAGTAGAGTTTGTTTTTCGTCGTGATTTCCACTGCCGTGAGACATTTAAATTTATTTTGTGAGTAAAATTTCCAGCAGTTTTCAGAAAAATTGACAAAACTGATGACGTGGTTTTTTCTCAGCAGTTTTGTAGTAGATTGTGTGAAAATTCATGTCCATTTTTATTAGTCTACATTGAACTATTACATCTCAGTAAATACTCGTTGAATTCAATCGAAATAAGTGACATTTGAATCAGTGCTGTTTTGCCAACGTAACACAATCAATTGATTCCTTCAGCATTAGAGTTAAGTGCTCGGGATTTGATAAAGTCTTGAAGGTCATCGAAGTGCTTGAAAAGATAGTACTCGGTTGACGCAAGGTCTGAGGAGTAAGGAGGATAAGACGAAAGTTTGACGCTTAATTCGGACGGTGATTTGTGAAATGTGCGAGCAGGCACATGGAGCAGAATCGAACCTTTTCTGTTAACTAGTTACGGCTGCTGTATATTAGTTACGGCTGCTGTTAACTAATAACGGCTGCTGTTAACTAGTTACGGCTGCTGTTAACTAGTTACAGCTGCTGTTAACTAGTTACGGTTGCTGTTAACTAGTAACGGCTGCTGTTAACTAGTAACGGCTGCTGGTAACTAGTAACGGCTGCTGTTAACTAGTTACGGCTGCTGTTAACTAGTTACNAATTTTCTTCGTTCGAAATGAAAATTCCGAGGTAAATTTCAATCATTTTTCCCGGTGTAGTTATGGCTGCTGTTAACTAGTTATGGCTGCTGTTAACTAGTTATGGCTGCTGTTAACTAGCTACTGCTGATGTTAACTAGTTACGGTTGATGTTGTCTAGTTGCGGCTGCTGTTAACTAGTTACGGCGGATGATAACTAGTTGCGGCTGTTGTTAACCAGTTACGGCTGCTATTGACGTAATTTCCGGTACATTTCGTCGATTCCCTGACAATAGGACTTCGAAATGTGATAATTTCTGTCTCTCGTTCAGATCGTGGGGTACCCACTATTCGAGTTTTTTGACCTTGTCAAAAATTTCGAAAAAAAACTTGCCCAGTTCTTCCGCCATGTACCGCTCTCTAAATTTAGTGGACGTTGCTTCCCACTTGGGTGCATTTGTCCAGGCCCCTCTATCAAAGTTGATAAGAGCTTCGTCGGGGGGCGCAGCGTCTTGCTCGACGCAATTTTGCTACCCCTTTTTTGTCGACCTTTTGATTTTTTCTCCCTTTTATTTTTTAACGAATCAACTAAAAAAATTGAAATTGGGGATAATGAAATTGATGAACAGCCTATCCGATATTTCACGCCGAACATTTTCGAACTCGGTAACGTCAATATCTCTACAATATTTATTATTCTCTGCCGTATATCCAATATTGAAGCAAGTTCAGTTCAGTACACCTTTTGCTTTAAAAAGCCCCATTAAAAAGTCCAAAGGTGTCAAATCTGGCGAGCGAGCTGGCCTTTCTGTAAGACCTCGACGGCTAATCCAACGACCGGGAAAAGTAGTATCCAAATAGTTTCTTTCTTGTCTGGAGTAATGTGGTGCCCCATCTTGTTGGAATACAATATCCATATTGGAATTCGCTTCAACGATTTTAGTGATATCAAAGTTGATAAGAGCTTCGTCGGGGGCGCAGCGTCTTGCTCGAAGCAATGTTGCTACCCCTTTTTTTATCGACCTTTTGATTTTTTCTCCCTTTAATTTTTTTAACGAATCAACTAAAAAAATTGAAATTGGGGATAATGAAGTTGATGAACAGCCTATCCGATATTTCACGCCAAACATTTTCGAACTCGGTAACGTCAATATCTCTACAATATTTATTATTCTCTGCCGTATATCCAATATTGAAGCAAGTTCAGTTTCGTATAACTTTTGCTTTAAAAAGCCCCATTAAAAAGTCCAAAGGTGTCAAATCTGGCGAGCGAGCCGGCCATTCTGTAGGACTTCGACGGCCAATCCAACGATCGGAAAAAGTAGTATCCAAATAGTTTCTTACTTGTCTGGAGTGATGTGGTGCCCCATCTTCTTGGAATACAATATCCATATCGAATTAATTAGGATTCGCTTCAACGATTTTAGTGATGAGTAAAACTAGTAAAACTGAAAACTAAATGAGAATATTCTAACTGAACAATGATGTTCATTGTCGTACTGGCATTTTTTGTCGTTTTTATAAACAAAAAATAACTTAACAAACCTTATCGGGTTGTTGGAATCACCGTATGGCAGATAAAAAGGAATATTTCTAGATATATCGATATTAATGTGTTTGTCTTCTGGAAATTATTAAATGTTCCGCCGTTTTGTAGTAGGTGGCGCCCAGTCGCCATCTTGAAAGTTTCATCTGTCAATTTCACTTCAAAATGAAGTATTCATGCATTTATGTAATTATACCAAATTTAAATTTTTTTAGTTGACCCGTTCAAAAAATAAAAGGGGGGGGACGTTAAAGAAATGCACTGTATATTTATCAGGTCGCCTCCTCATCGGGAGACATTCGGGTTTTTGAATTTACATATATGGCCCCCTTTATGTGGTTATCTGAACCACCCGGCCTGGATACCGGCGTGAATAAAGGGAGCCTTCACTTTACATTCTTGACTAAACTTTCACTTTTACATAATAATGACTTTACACTTAGACAATAGAAGGCTCGCATATTTTTATTTTTATTATGTATCTAATATATCTGATGATTTTGAAGTAGTTATATTTTCTACAAGAAGAAACTTCATTTCGGAGTTAGCAGTACAAGCACGTTTCACAGGAATATCAATCTAAAGCCAATAATTTCCGTAACTCGAATAATATCCGCAAGGATGTGCAAAAATAAAACAATAAAACTCGAATTCACAAATTCTCAGTTCATACTCTGGGAGTTCGCTAAAACGATAGTTTATTACCTTGCCCAAAACCGCGTATTTCACGGCGAAAGACACTTTGAATGGAAAATTGATATCAATTCAATCGAGTTGGAACGAATAATCTCTGTAGATCGGAAGCCGATGGTTTTGCATCCACATTTTATCGATGTTTACGGCTCGGTGAGAGAGAATAGTTTCGATAAAATAACACTTGATAATTCGGTCAGTTCGATAGAATCTCTGGCGTCGTAGTGGGTCCATTAAACACACACAGGTCAGTTTTTTTTCTTTCGATATGATTTCAGCGGAATCTTTGGAAAAAATATATCGCTATGCTATACTCTGTTTCCTAATAGTGAAAAGTAAAAAGTTCTCATTGAAAATGAAAACGCTAACAGGGTGCTCAAGCAAAATTTTATGATTTCTTTATGATTTGCCACAGTTTGTACAGGCGGGTTTGTAATACTTTACCGGGTCCACCGTGTTTTGTGTCGCAAACAAAATATTTAATGAGCGTTCGGGTTGCTTCGTGTACTTTGGTGGTGTGGCAATTAGAGTTGTCGGATACTTTGAGAGTCGTTCATTTGTTGTTCCAGATGATCATCTATACTTATACCTAAATTTGAAATTCGCTTACACTCATTCATTTCTGTTTCTCCATCCTGATAAGTCCTAGGGAGCTAACATTTGGTATATAGGTGCTTCTTAGGTCTTAAATGCGCACTAAGAAAGGATTTTCGAATATTACAACTGGAGAGCTCCCGTGTAGGTAAAAGGGGCGCGTTTACATATGAAAATTAACCTATTCATCACTGTTTCTCCGTATAGTATTTCCAATACCATTTGGAACAGCACAGAGAAGGAATTCCCGCCTCGACATAGGCGTCGGCCTATTATTTTTCAGTGGTAGTTTTTCAGTTACTTATTCTTACAATCATAGCAATTGATCTAAACTGTGGTCTGACCCCTCTGGACCTGTACGATAAGGAGGTTGCGTTAATGGCCATGTTACGATTGCGCACGGCTGGTGTAAACCTCGAAGTAGGAATTTGTCAATTGAGGTTGAGTCTATGGCGAGAACCGCTCACTGCGCAACCTCTGCTGCAAGCAACCAGTGATGCAAATGAACCCAGGTTTGTGTTCAATGAACCCTACAAAATACAAATAAAACAGAACACAGAGTCAGATGCTAAAAATACAATACGCATATATACAGACGGCTCAAAAACCAAAGAAGGCACAGGATGCGGAGTGTACTCCAGATCACTAAGTCTAAGAGTTGAGTGGGGAATGGGAAAAAATACCAGCGTAGTCCAAACAGAACTGGCTGGTATCTCAATCGCCACAAAAGAAATAACCAGGAAAGCCTTGAACAGATAACGTGTTACCTCAGGGCTAGTACTAGAGTGCTACCAAGATTTAGCCAAAGATTCGCTAGATAATAACATTATCCTGAGGTAGGTTAAAGGACACGACAGGAGTAAAGGTAATCGCATTGCAGACTCTTTAGCCAAAGAAGCGGCTGACTAAGAATTTTAGGACCCAGTAGCACCTACGGCCTGATGACTTCGACAATTGCGGAACTAGCCAAATGTTACATCCATTCTCAATCCCTAAAGAGATGGGATATTATCAAAGGATGCCATCTTGCCAGGATTACCCTGGGCGACCCTGGGAAGCTGGCGCCGAAGAAATATCTGGCGATGACCAGGAAAATCTACGCTTAACAGTAGAATTTCTGACTGGCCACTGTCAACTAAGGAAACACCATAATATGAGGCTAGTGGATACACCTCTATGCAGGATGCGTGAACAGGAAGATGAGACTGTCAGGCATGTCCTATGAGTGTCCGGAGTTATCGTCAATGAGAGAGTCGTTGTTCGGCGAGTTTTGGCCTATATCTGCCGATATATCTGCCGATATATCTGCCGAAACTGACTATAGTATCTGCCGATACTTAGTTAGTTTTCTAAGATTATTGAATATTGTTTCTATCAAAGATTATATGATTACTTTGAATCATTTAGATTATTTTCTTCTAGTCAGAATGCTTATAGAAGAAATAAATCCACTGTTGGCGCAATTGATCAACTCATTAAACATGTGTTGGATGGGCTTATACGTTAAGGAGGTTGCGTTAATGGCCATGTTACGATTGCGCACGGCTGGTGTGAACCTCGAAATAGGAATGAGTGCATTGAGGCTGAGCCTATGGCGAGAAGCGCTTACTGAGCAACCTCTGCTGCAGGCAACCAGTGATGCAATTGATCCCAGGTTTGTGTTTAATAAACCCTGCAAAATACAAATGAAATAGAACACAGAGTCAGATGCTACAAATGCAATACGCATATATACAGAGGGTTCAAAAACCAAAGAAGGCTCAGGATGTGGAGTGTACTCCAGATCACTAAGTCTAAGAATTGAGTGGGGAATGGGAAAAAATACCAGCGTAGTCCAAACAGAACTGGCTGGTATTTCAGACAATGGTTACCTCAGGGCTAGTACCAGAGTGCCACCAAGATTTAGCCAAACCTTCGGTAGATAATAACATTATTCTGAGGTGGGTTAAAGGACACGACAGGAGTAAAGGTAATCGCATTGCCAACTCTTTAGCCAAGGAAGCGGCTGGACTAAGAATTTTAGGACCCAGTAGCACCTACGGCCTGATGACTTCGACAATTGCAGAACTAGCCAAATGTTACACCCATTCTCAATCCCTAAAGGGATGGGATAGAATTAAAGGATGCCATCTTGCCAGGATTACCCAGGGCGACCCTGGAAGGCTGGCGCCGAAACAATATCTGGCGATGACCAGGAAAATCTACGCTTAACAGTAGGGTTTCTGACTGGTCACTGTCAACTAAGGAAACACCTCCATAATATGGGGCTAGAAGACACATCTCTGTGCAGGATGCGTGAACAGGAAGATGAGACTGTCAGGCATGTTCTATGAGAGTGTCCAGAGTTATTGTCAATAAGAGAGTCGGTGTTCGACGCGAGTCCTGGCCTATATCTGCCGATATATAGGATATGTCTCCCAGTGACATGTCTACCTTCCTGGAAAGGACAGGATGGACGATGACCCAGGAGGACAACTCCTCGGGAGGATGTACAATGGGTCACATGTGGCCTAAGTGCTGTGGGCCTACACTCACCCTCCCTACTCTACAGATACAGAAAGCAGAAACTGACAACTGATGTAACGTTACATTGAATTCCGTTTCGAAACCAACCTCACGCTAGTTTTGAATCATATTGATGTGACGCCATTGCTCCAACGCCAGAATAGATGTATTTGAATCACAGACGAATACGTTTTGAATACATGAGCGCCAATGGCTCTCCGATACTGCTGTTTCGCTCTTCGGATCATTCTTGGAAAATCGTCAGCAATAGGTCAATATAGACGGAGTTGAATCCCAGTTGATTGCGTGAAACATGAAATCCTGCTGCAAAAACTCTTCCGGGAAACAGCCTTAGAATGGTTTAAATCTTATCTGAGTGGTAGAAATCAAAAAGTAACATTGAACAACAACACTTCTGATAATGGAAAAATTGTAGGTACGCGGAGTTTCTCAGGGGTCAGTCCAAGGCCCAATTTTATTCTTGCTGTATGTTAACGATATGGCAGATCCTGATATATCTGGAGCATTTACCTTGTTTGCGGATGACATCACGGTTTTTTGCCGTTATAAAAATCCTGGTACTTTGACTCGGTCTATCCACTCAGATTTATAAAAAATAAAAAAAGGGGGGTATTCCTCTCATGTATAGAGAGAGCTTCGCCCCTAAGCATACTCTGAAGCTACTGGATTCCATTCAGAAAAAACCATCCGCCTGATTGGAGACGCGAGTATCACTTGCAACCTTGGTAGTCTGGAACATCGAAGAAAGGTTGGAGATTTGTTTCAGGAAGTGTTCAAATAACTTGGCACATTTGATTCCA
>NW_019292609.1:30694-50271 GCF_000500325.1 Leptinotarsa decemlineata | reverse complement strand
GTGATTTAAAAAAATTCGTCAACATTTCCAACAATTTTTGTATAACATACGTGTGGTGTATCCAAGTAATTCTCAGATAAAGTTGTCTATGATTGGAAATGGTTGTTCCTCAAAGTCTTTATATAAGTTATAAATAAATGTATTGTTCAAATATGCAGTAATCAGAAATTCTGAAAAGCCACGATCAACAAGTCACTAAGTAAATTAATGTGTAAGACACAGCTTTGAAACTGTGACATACAATGCATGAAATCTTCATCGAACGAGATTGTTTCTCTTAGTGAAGACATGTTTTGGAGATATAATATTGAAGGTATGAGTAGTTGAAGACGTTCCAGAAATCCTAGTATAGTATCTTTGATAGAATGATCTCCAATTATTTTCAGAATAAGCAATTTCCTGTCATCAATGTTATATCTTGAATTTCTATTAAAGATGGAACATCAATCTAAGATGAAGGAAATACTTTTTCAACCATTCATTCACCTTCTCCCGTAAAGCATGTTGAATTTGAAACAGAGTTAGTTAGAATTTTGAGGATAGCGTTCACGATTTTCTCGCTCAGATGGTGGGAATGTGCCCAATTGATTTTTTCCAATAGTGGTTTCAAACCAAAATACTGGCTATGGATATATAAATCCATTAGATATGGAGAATACCAACATTTCCTGAAATATTCAAGGAAAATATCCGAAATTTCACTTATTTTCGTGTCATATTGAAGATCTAAATCATTTTATGGAAAATCATGATTGCTGCATATTTTCAGATAGGATGAGTATTTACTTTTGTAGCATTTGATAACGGGAAGCTCTCAATTTTTTGTTGTGGTTTTTCTTTACTTTCTGTAGTTTCTGCAACATTCATGAATTCGTATACGGCAATTTCGATGGTTCTTTCTTTAACCCATGAAGCTTATCTATAATAGATGTTCATATGAATGGTGAGGTTCTGGATATAAAGAAGCATATTTTGGAAACTCAGATTGATCAGTTTCTAGTATTGCAACTACCAGAGGTAACTTATCAGAAGTCAACTCAAGATATTTGACAAACTCATTCACATCAAATGCAGCACTTGGAAAATATCTTATTTCAGGATTACCTCCTGTTGACAAGTACATAAACATTTCAACAGTGTGTATACTTTTTCAGCACAAAAAAAACTAGATCACCACTTGATACTGGACACGACTGAAGAAACTATTGTATAGAGAAACACGTGTTGGGTTTTTATGAAACTGTTTTAGTGAAAATCTCACAAAGTGTTTCTTGAATTTATGATACAACTTATCACTACTACTATAGAAAAAAATCAACTGACGAACAATATATAACTAATTGAGGACAATGGAAAAAATGAGGAAATACAATTGTGAAAAATACTCCGTTATTCAATAGGATAATTTAACAGTGCAAGTGTGACTATTCGGAATAGTCGAAACAAAAAACAAATTGCTGCATGCACCAATTTCCTGTGGTAATATCCGCTTTATTTTTCCACTAAACATGCTGAATCTAGGACCCAAGACATCTGAATATATCCTAGAAAGAGGTTTTTGCATTGCTCTAATTTGATCCACTAGAATTGGAGGGTAAAGAAGCTTCAACTGATGTAAGCTTGTGGGCGCAGTGGCTTATTCGTTTCTTGCGCCATCTATTAGCATTTGCACAAAGTTGGGTTGATCGCTCCAATCACGTCAAGAGTTTTTGACAAAACAAAAGCAAGTCTGAGACTACACCAGGGTTTCTATGCATCTTGAGCAATATTCACGGACTTTGGTACTCTCAAGATCGATTAATCATCTTGTTGGAAGCAATTCGTTTCTCGCGCCATCTATCAACATTTGCACAAAGTCGGGTTAATCTTTTCAATCGCGTCGAGACCTTTTGACAAAACCAGGGTTTCATCACACCACTCTTTCTATGCATCTTGAGCCATATTTTATATTTTGGTAATCATCTTATTGGAAGCAATTCGATTCTTGCACCATCTATCAACATTTGCACAAAGTTGGGTTGCTTCGAGAGCTTGTAACAAAACAAAAGCAAATCGGTGACTAGACCACGATTTCTATGTATCCCAAGCAAAATATTTAAGTTACTGAAAAGTGAAATTATCAAAAATAATATTGACAATATATATTGATAGTAAAGAGGAAACTTGCATTGAACAGAAGAAATTCAAGACTTTTGAAAAGACTGAAACAAAGGTTAAGAGTCGCATAGATCTTTTTACTTGCAATAAAGGTGGAAAAAATTATTTGCTTAATCTTAATAATGTCTGTTTTGAGGTGATACTTTTTGATTTTCGAACGTATAGCTGATTTTCCTTAAAATTTCACTTGAGTGTTTTTTAATAACTTCATTTTATTTCTGTAAATAATATTGTTTTGTTAGTACTTGTTCCTATACTATATTTTAATATTTAAGACATCCAGGAACCAATCAGTTCCTATTAGTTATAACGTGGCCCCACCTGAAATTTTCTGGCTTCATCATAGAAAAGTTGAAACAAATTTTCTGGATAATCATCAACAAACTAATTCATTTAAGTGGATAACATACAAAATGCAATTTACCTAATTCCTGGTATTAAAATACCGTAAAAGGTATAAAGTCGGTTAAATTAGGGAAAAATTGTTTATTTCAGAGCCTATTTGAATGAATATTAAACATCAGTAGAGTTGTCGCTACAAAGGCTAACTTATATTGGGTGATTTTTTTTTCCGGTTCATATAAAAATTCAAAATTGATGATGGTTTCTCTTAGAAGTAGCGTCGGCTTGAAAATTTGTGAAATCCAGCATAAAANTTTTTGAACATCTTGAGTAGAATCAACAAAGATTGAAAAGAAATTAGTGAGTTTTGTTTTTTTTTCAAATACCTCCAGAGCTAATCGGAATTTCCCAAAATCACCTAAACTCCAAAATGCGCAACTTTTTCCTAATTTAACTCGTTCCAGCCCTCTTTTTCTTGGACGCAGGATGTATATTTGTTTTTTGTTGACCTCCCCCATTAACAAGTATGCACCCGCCAAAACAAGATTCTCTGTGGGCCATCGTTTTCCAATTATCTTGTGTTATGAAATAATTATGGCTTATCAGATATATATCTGATAAGGGTATATACCCAAATGATTTTGCAATGGTTTTTATGAATTGAAAATGCAGTATTAAAAACTGAGTGTAGGCTCCTTGAATATGTTATGCGTGATAATAAATTATTTTTGACTGTTATGTTTTGTAATATTGAAAAGTTTAATTGCTTTAGTGTTGTAAATAACTTTGTCGAGAAATAAAGATACATGAAAGTAATTTGTCTCTTTATTTTACATAGGTATTAATTACACTAGTTTACAGCCAATTTACGACTGTAATGCCAAAGGCAGTTCTTTGTTAATTTTTGGTCCCTAAATGCGAAAATGATAGAAAACATTTAATGAACACGACACTCCAAATTTGTTTTTTCCCTAAATTGAGGAAATTGTTTAAAAGCTGGCAACACAGCGGCTCTGCCCAGTATTCGAATCTGTTGCCGCTGTATATGAGACTTGTAACGCCGTTTCTCGAACTACCGATACTCGAAGTTTCCAGAAAATACCAGAAATATGGAACCGCTATAAAAGTAGCAGGTTGACAATTGGATCATCAATATTGGTTTAACGCGAGTAGTGGAAAGTTAGTATTAGAAGCGAGGTGAGCAAACACGCGAATATTAAGAGTATTATATTAGTGTTATCTTTGTGAATAAAATAAGTTGACTCCTGTAAACGTTGTATCACATATTTGAACAATATTTGAATACAAAAATGTCCAAAGTACAGAAACTTGGCTGCGTTAATCCCGCAGATAGTTTTTCCCATTTACGTGGTCGGTTTACTCCTAAATCACAGAAACAGCCAATTAATTAAATGACCCAAGTAACTTACCATAAATATTTTGGATGTGTTGTTGGTGATCAAGATCGGGATTGGGCTCCTTACGTATGTTGCCAAACCTATGCAGCAAATCTAAGTAACTGGTTAAATGGCAAACGCTCTTTTATGCCTTTTGCAGTTCCAATGGTTTGGCGAGAAACAACAAATCATTACAACGGCTGTTACTTCTGCATGACAAACGTGTCTGGTTTTTCAAGAAAGAGCAAACACAAAATTGTATATCCGGATATTCCTTCTGCAAGAAGGCCGGTTCTTCATGGAGAAGGTTTACTAGTTCCAACACCCCCGAGTGTGAAGGAAGAACACCCCATTATTATACTCATTTCGTGTGTATCATAAATATGACCAAATTTATTGTTCACACAGTCTAGCCACATCAACTGCTTTTGCTACAACTATATTTATCATTTCGATTATATTTTAAATACTGAAAAATCTTATCTTCATTCCTCTTCAATAACAAACTGTTATCAATATAAGTCTGATGACTGTATCGAGAAGAGACTCAGACTTATAAGAAAATTAATATTTCGAAATGAAATCTTGGATCTTTTCTGCACCGATGAGAGATTACACCTCAAAACCAGTATGCAGGTGATCTACTCAATTACTACTGATACTGGATGAACAAAAAGCATCTGCGAGACTATCCTTTGGGAGGTAAGTTGCATAACTGTCTGACAGACATAATTCAATGTCCATCATGCTATTAGCCAGGGAAGTAGTTGTTTTCCACTATACTGGGTAGGAGTTGTGGGAGGGATGATTGTTTAGAGATTGTAATATGTTACTTGCACAAATCTGCCATTTTGATCTGTTATGAAATAATTTATATTTCCGAAAGAAATAAATGCATTATACCTCTTCAAGATATGCTTTTCGATTGAATTAGAAAGCGCAACGTTTCAACTGATTCATATTCAAGACATCAACTATGCAAATTTTACCAATATAAACGAATCTCTTTCAATGAAAAGGAGAGTATTTATGAGCACAAAAATGCAAATGGCAAATATAGGATAGGCAACACTTTGCAGTAGGGAACAGCATAAGTGAACAGCTTGGCAAATCTAGTTGTATTTCTGAGCAATTGCCTGAGGTTATTAAGGCTCATTAATTCCCGTGGTACATAGATAATTTTATTTCTGACCGATTTCAATAAAATTTTGTTCATAAGCCGAAAAAGTCTGCTGTTTTATCTCCTAAAGATGTTATCAGATTCCTAAAGGACGCTCCTAATGATATTCATTTATTGCATAAGGTAATTTCAAAATTGTACATTTATTATTTGCAATGACGTGAATAAATAAAATATGGTTCAGTTTTCATTTCTATTTATTTTTACTTGTGAAAGGTAGAGGGAATTATAAAATCTATAATGTCCCAAGGGAGTTATGACCCTCTTTATTGATAGCGTAACTATGACGATATAAGCTTATAATATCCCGGTCAGAAATAAANTAGAATGAGCTGTTAACATTAATAGATATGTTCCCTACATTTTATCAATTAAGCTCCACAACAATATTAATAATTTCTTTCACTGGCATTGTAGTTCAAATCTACTATTATTCTGGTCAGTTGCTCCAACATTTATTTCAATAATTATACTTTCTGTAAGACGTTCAAGTACTGCCTAAGATCAATTTAAAAAAAGTCATTCGGTATAGGCTGATGATTCCAGGAGAGTTTTTTTGAAAAAACGTAATGCCGAAAAAATTTCTCATGCGTATAATTTCGAATGAAAACTCATGCATACTATCCTTATCCTGTTCTAAGTGATAACACTAGTTTACAGTCAATTTACGACTGTAATGCCATTTTTGGTCTCTAAATGCAAAAATGGAAGTAAAAATTTACTAACACGTAAGATTTTTGAGTTATGATATTTTTCACAAAAATTTAATGAACACGACATTACAAATTTGCTTTTCCCCTTTTCCTCCACTTGTCCAAAGAGAATGCTGAACTATTTGGGTCTAGATTACAACAATGAAATTTACTAGCCCCTAAAACCAAAGTTACAATATTTTGGAACCGTAACCATGAGCTATCCTCGTTTTTTTCCATGCAGGATAAAATGTGTGTTTGTGTATATACAAATGGTGTGATGGAAAATTAGGATTTGCACATAACCCAGACGAATGCAGTTTATTTATACAGTGTCATCCCCAAAGTATGCACCTATGGGATACTTATTTATAAAGGGTTTTTCAACAAAAAGTTATTCTTGATAAAAGTTTGTGCATCCCCTGAAACTAAACATGCACTAACGAAATACAGTAAAACACACGTAATATACAGGGAGCCTTCAAATATTTGATTTTGAGACAAGAGTAAAGTACTCCCATTTTGAAAAATTGACAAGAAAATCTCCAGAAAATCAATGAGTTTGTTGCGAAATACCTATTTTATTTTGATGTTTTGTGATTTGATATTATTGAATATTAAGTTCTCGTTATAATACTGTATAATTTTGAGTACTTTTCAGTGTTAACAAAAAATTAAAATGACTTCGCACCAAAAACTTTGAAAATTATTTTGCCCTTCAAAAAAATTGACCGTGGTTAACACCAAAGTTGTGCAATTCGTAATATCACAGGTTTTTGAAATAAACCGTCGTATACAAGATACTGCCTATTTATCGTTTTAGCATTTTTTTGGTAGTCCTCATTAAAAAAAAAATAGTAAAAAAAATAGAACTTCACTTAACCATGACTTCAAACCTAGATTTATTTTTTAATGCTAAACAACTTTTCTAAATAACATTTCCCGCGATTTTACAAAATAAGGGTAGGTACTTTACTCTTGTCTCAAAATTAAATATTTGACTGTTCCTCGTATATTACGTATGTTGTAGTATATTTTGTTGGTGCATGTTTAGTTTTAGGGGATGCACAAACTTTTATCAAGAATAACATTTTGTCGAAAAACCCTTTATAAATAAGTTTCCCATATGGTGCATACTTTGGAAATGACACTGTAGATTCGTTTAAAAGTCGTTCTGCCTCGTAATGGTAACAAAAGACCCTCTATTCCTCTTGCACATGCAGGTGCTATGAAGGAAACACACGAAAGTATGTCACTTATTTTAAATGCAATAAGTTATAATACGTTTAAGTGGTAAATATGTGGTGACCTAAAAGTCATAGGACTATTACTAGGTCTTCAGGGCGGATTTTCGAAGTTTTAATGTTTTCCTTGTCTTTGGCAACACAAAAACGTTTTGTTACCTCCATTACACATTAATCTGGGGCTAATGAAGAATTTTGTAAAGGCATTAGACAAAGAAGGTGATGCGTTCAAATATCTTAAACACGTTTTTTCAAAATTAAGTGATGCAAAGCTTAAGGAAGGTATATTTGTTGAACCACAAATTAGAAAACTACTGATTGATCAACAGTTTGATCAAAAATTAAGTAATGTTGAATTAGCTGCGTGGAGTTCTTTCAAAATAATTGTTTCGGAGTTTTTAGGGTACAAGAAAGTAGAACACACTTGTAGAGGAACTACTTGAAAACTACTGCAGAATGGGATAACCCATGTCTCTCAAAATCCATTTCTTGCACTCCCATTAGAATTTTTTTCCAGAAAATTTGGGTGCTGTCAGTGACGTACAAGAGAAAAGGTTCCACCAAGACAAACTGACAATGGAGCAACGTTACCAAGGCAGATGGGATGCAGCAATGCTGGTGGATTATTGTTGCTTCTTTATGAGGTAAAACGATGAAACAAATCAATGAAAGTCAACATTTGCAAAAAGGTTATGCACAAAATACTTCATTTGAATGTTTTTTCATGTGTATTGTAAATAAAGTCTGTTACCCTCAAAATATATTATTTTTTTCTTGTTTTGATCTTATAGGTATTTCCCTATAATATGTGAACATTTTTGTATAAAATAAAAGTAACTATAACTCAAAAGCTTTACGTGATGGAAAATTTTTGATGTTGAAGTCGCAGTCAGGATGCTTTAAACTCTCATGTATAACCATTATAATATTAGTCGCAATTTTTTTTCTAATTTGTTGACTAGTGTAATTTATGGAAAGTATTCTATGGAAGTGTCTGAACGTTCTTCAGACTACAGTTGTTGAAGTAAATGTCTGGAGTGTAAATTTTGTGACTTGTACCACATCAATGTTCAGGTTCCCAGTTACGAGTACATTATATTATTTATGCTCAGCTGAAAATATACAATCATAAATATACATGTATTTTAATTATGCGATGTACAATAACTATATATTTTAGACTAATTCATATAATTTACCAAAGCTTGTTATGATAGAATTTCAAATCGAAGTACCCTTGATCTGTCAAATGACCAGGAGTTTTTCTGGCTGATGGAAGGTCTTCTTCGGAACCAGGGAGAACTTCTGGAGCTATCTTGGTAGTTTCCTGTATTTTATCATCTCCCAAATCTATTTTTCCCATGTCAATTTCGTCATCCGAGGCTTTAGTTTCTGGTACAATTGAAACATTTTCTTCAGCTGGTTCTTCAGTAGGTTGAATCGTAAGAGATCGAGGACGTTCTAATTTGACTGGATTTGGATCGACGTCATTCTGAACATTACTGGAATATTTCATTATTTCTAAGAATACATGTATTTACTGGGAAGCTATTTGTGCCCTATGAAAAAAAATAAAAAACGAAAGTAAATGAAAATGAAATAAACAGAAGGAAAGACAAATAAAAATAGAGCAATGGTTGGGAAGAAAAAAATTAGTAAGAAAAAATGTGATTCCAATGTGGATGGTTGTAAAATAAAATGACAAGAATTGGAAATAGAATGTCTGTTCAAAAAATAAGGTGAATGTTCAAATTTCACGGACTACGAACATTCGTTTAGCGATTTTATTATTTTTTATGTTGGTAGACTTGTCTTGAGCATATGCTGCTATCGAAAAAAGTGGATCAAAGATTTTGCATCGGATTTCGTGTTAAAAATCGAAACGAGTACTGAAAAACAGTGCTGAAACAGTGGCATACACGTTTTACAAGTTTTTTACAAATGGTCGAGATGTGAATGACGCCCCAGCTCATCAACAACCGATGAAAATGTTGAGAAAGTGAAGAAAATTGTTATGGAGAATCGTCGTTTTGGACATGATGCGTGTGGCAGTGAAGTTCGTTCCAAGATGGAATTTTGACCAAAAAAACTGTCAACGGCGATCCAAGTTTGCCCAAAAGGGTCATATCTAGTGACGAATCATAGGTATATGGTTATGACATCGAACCCGAAGTCCAGTCATCCCAACGGAAGAGTACAGGACAGCCAAGATCAGAAAAGTAGGCCAGGTTCGATCAAATGTCAACGTTTCGCTCACTGTTTTCTTCAATTATTGTGCATCAGGAGTTCTTGCCACATGGTCGTACGGTCAATAAAGAGTATTATCTTGAAGTCATGCGCCGCTTGCGAGAAGCATAACAAGAAAACATCCGGTATTGTACCTGCCCACTCATAATTGCTTGTTCGCAATTATTTGACAAAAAACAATACCGTGATCATGCCTCACCCACCGTATTCACCAGATTTGCCCCCCTGTGACTTTTTCTGTTTTCAAGATTGAAGAGATCCATGGAAGGACGGCGTTTTGCGAAGATTAGGGAGATAAAAATCGAATCGCTGAGAGAGATCAAGGATTGAAAAACACTGTAACCAGTGTATTATATCTGAGGGAGACTACTTCAAAGGGGGCAAAATTGAAATTGATGCATTAATGAACGTTTTTTGAAAAAAAAATGAAAATTCACCTTATTTTCTGAACATATCTCGTAAATCATAAAAACTGTTGAAGAACATTCGGATTTTTCAATTTAGACTATTTGGTACTCTGTTATAGTAGAGTATGAGTTTGAACGTCTATTTACCTTGTAAACACTTATCTAACTCTTTCATAAGTACAAATTTCATACATATACAATTAGACTTGTTCATGAATTGAACGAAGATGATTTCGATAAACGTATCGAGTTTTGTGAAAGTCTCACTGAACGAACCAACCTACATTAGAATTTCTTGTACATAATTTGTTTTTCGGATGAATGTACGTTTAGTTTGAATGAAGAGGTGAATCGATATTGTAGTAATACGAATCCTCATTTATACCGTCAAGTTCATACCCAACGACCTCAAAAACTGAATATTTGGGCAGGAATTTTAGGTGACCACATCATAGGACCTTTTTTTACCGATGATAATTTGACCAACGGTAAGTATTTGGATATGTTGGAGAATCGAATGATACCGTGCATCAATAGGGCAATTGAGGAGGATATAAATTTATTCGAAAACGAAATAGTTTTTCAGCAGGATGGTGCACCTCCTCATTATGCAACTCCAGTGCGACAATTTATGGGTCGCTGGATTGGCAGAAGAGGTCCTACAGAATGGCCACCAAGGTCTCCGGATCTCACTCTTGTAGATTTCTTTCATTGGGTTCATTTGAGGTGTATGAGATAGAATCAACAACGTTAGAAGATTTGAAAGAGAATATCATGAGGCATTGCAGAGATATAACTCCCGAGATTCTCAACCATGTGAGGGCGACAATGGAAGCTCATTTGTACCATTGTATGGAAGTTGGTAAACATTTACTATATACATTTTTTTCTTCCCATTGCCAGTCATTAGATTTTGATTCATAAATTAATAAAAAATCTTTTTCTGATTTTTTGCTTCCATATCTGTCTCTAGAACGAATATTTCGAAAAGTGGCCTCCTGTATAATTGTTGATCTATTTTTTAAATTTTCCTGCAAATCAATGTTTCAAAACGTATTCAACTCAACTCAAATAACTTGTAGCTCCCAAACTATATCTTTTCTTCAGACCATATCTTTTATACTTTGTTGGAATCTGCTCATCATGGAGCAACTGATGAAGCAAAACAATATAGGGTGATCCAAAAATTGGTGACCTGCTCTGGGGGTGCGATAGGGGAAGTAATATCAAATGTGAATACGTCAAAATGTGTTCCCCTTTATACTATTGATGTCGTGTTTTTTTATTTTTCCTGAAAATCACTGTGCCAAGAGTTATTCAATGTGGCTCGTTTCAAATGGACACTGTATATTAAAAATACAGTGAACTGAGGTTGAAAAACTATTTTATCTTTGACTTAAAACTAGGTAATTCAAAATTTTGCATTCACTGGCATTTTGTAAGACTTAATATTGCAGTAAGTAATCTTCACATGTTTTAGAGTACGTAACCCAGGAAATTATTTCCGTTCCGTTATTTTTTAATATTCGTAGAAATTATGCAGTTTGTCGAATATAAGTAAATATATACTTTAGCTGATGACATTATCTCTGAAACTGCAACTGATTGAGATGAATTGAAAAACATAGGGAATTGGGAAATATTGACTAAAAAACAATTCAGCAGAAATTTACTAACAGTTGATATTAAAAGAAACATTTTATCTGTCTTTTACTAGTTATAAAATTCACCTACCCAATATGAGTTCACTCAAGACCAATTTTTCCGAAAGATCTACCATTTCGATGTGATTACAGGTGATGTGATGTGAAAAATCATATATTTTTCACCCAAAATCAACTTGAGATTACTTGTGATGCACTGTTATACTAAAATTTCAGCAATTCCGCCAGTGGCGGGAAAAATACAAGGAGACATAATCATGAATTGTTTTGAAAAAAGCACAAACTTAAAGAACAAGGTCGAAAATCGATTTTTATTTCATTTTCATTTTAGAAACTGAGGATCTTTCGGGAAAATTTCTTTCGAAAAGTATAGCTTATTTATCGGGAGAAATCTGCAATTCCAATTTGGCGATGATTCTAGTAACGTAACCCGTAAATTTTGTATTTTTTCCAATTCAAAATATGCTTGGGAATTAACACGAGAATCAATTATTAACAAGGTTCAGTACTTTACCTGCACTCAGGGTATTCTGGAAGAGGATTAATTGGAATCAGGATTTTTAGGAGGCCGGTTGGCGAATAATATTCGCCTGAGCGAAAACTTGAGATCTGAAAAATCAATTTTTCAAGTTGACAATGTGATGAGAATAATCTGAAAACTATTTTCAAGGCTGAATTTCTATAATGGAAGGCAACATACCATCCTTTTTTATTCATACAAATACTTTTTACATCAACAAAAAAGACAATGATGGAAGAAGTGTTCTATACACTGTGTCCAAGATAAGAATGACCAGCATGGGGATATCGGAAACGGTAAGTGATACGGGGTCGATTGAATTAGAGAAAAGTAGTGCATTTATGTGCCCAATAATATACCATTTAGAAAGTTTCAATAATTCGAGTAGTTTTGGAGATATCCGCGAAAAACCGGAGAATTTCGTTTATATTTTCTCCTAGCTTAATTTTCAAAGGAAATGTCAAACAAATAGCACTTTGCCATGGCCACTTTTTAAGGACTATACGAAAACGTGATCAGAATTTTTCTGCGACATTTCGTCTTTTAGAAAACATCATCAACTTTGTATTTTTATATGGGCTGAAACTGAACTATACCCTGTATACGACTCCGTTTTTCATTGTGAAAACAGCAACGTATCACGCAATATGGTTTCATAACCATTTCTTGCCCAAAATGAAAAGTGACCACTTACTAAAACCTACTTTTCTTCAATTTCAGATAGTACGCGCTGGAAAAAATTACACATAATGTTCTGATGTCATAACAATACTGTTGTTTGGTAGAATTTTTGACATATTACCGGTCCTACTTTTATCTACATCTCGTTACCTACCTAATTGGTGTTAAAAATGGAAAACGGCAGCTTTTCGAATACTGAAAAATTTGATATGTTGTCATGTTATTTTGTGCCAAGTTAGTGAATGATTTTGAAGACGCTCTAGATAATTTGCCTTTAGCGGTCACTCACAGCTGCTGGTTTCAACAAGATGATGCTCCAGCACATAACGCTAGAATTGTTTGTGATTATTTGAACCGTCGCTTCCTAGACAGTGGATTGGTACCTACTTATAGTGATACATCCTCTGGCCTGCAAGAATTGAGAGTTCTGTCATAATTTTCAAAATGAAGAAGATTTGCTAAGATTGGTTACTAAATCCTTTAACAATATTGTTCCGAATATGTTAACTCAAGTTTTAAATTCGTCTGTGAGACGAACCTACTTGTTTTAGAAAAGACTGGCGGGTTATTTGAATAATTGTTATTTCTGTTTATTTCCTTTGATACATATTAGCTCCTTGTTATTACATTACAATTACATTTTACAAACTAATTTGTTGATATTACGACTCATCTTTGTATTCAACAACGCAAAAATTCCAGCAAATGGTAAGTTAAAATTCATTATAAATAAGACTAAATCAATTTACTTCATGTATCAAAATATGACATTTTTTCCAGCACGTACTATCTAAAATTGAAGAAAAGCAAGTCAAGTAATCACTTTTCATTTTGCGCGAGAAATAGTTAAGAAATTATATTGTGTGATACGTTGCTGTATTCACAATGAAAAATGGAGTCGTATTCAGGGTATACTTTAGTTTCGGCCCATATAAAAATACAAAGTCGATGATGTTTTCTAAAAGACGAAACGTCGTAGAAAAATTCTGCTTACGTTATCTCGTAGTCCTTGAAAAGTGGATATGGCAAAATGCTATTTATTTTACATTTCCTTCGAAAATAAAGCTAGGAGAAAATACGAAATTCCCAAATTTCAGTTTTTCTATCTCCGAAACTACTCGGAATATTATAACTTTCTAAATGGCATATTATTAGACACATAAATGCGCTACTTTTCTCTAATCCATTCATTCTTATCTTGGACACAGTGTATACCAATCTGCATATTTTTCTTTCCTTTAACTGCTTCCAAAAATATATTTAATTCGTCATGAATTCGACAGTAATTTTTCTTTCAGTCATGCTATCTTTCAATTCACCAATAAACTATCAAAAATGATTTGTTGATAGTATATGAATGAATGAAGTTTGAATGCTTTTTCGTAGTGAATTATTTCACAGTCAATAAAAAATAATAGTTAAAAATTAAAAAAAAAAACACGCTTTAATAGCAACACGAACTAAAAAATAATTTGAAACTAATTTAGTTACATCAAGTCAACATATTGACTTATGTAACTTATGATTTTCAATGAGTCTGAAATCAGAATAAATCTATGAATTTTCAACAACTACTTCAAACCTATTACATTGTATCAATTCGTTTACCACTCACGTTATAACTCAATAAATATACGACTATCCAACCACTCACTTGGTCATTTGTACAGGATAACCATACTTCAGAACTCCTTCTTCAGTAACTTCGCGGGCATTGGGGCCATTGGCCACTGGTTTTACCAAATCACCTCTTCGAACATTTTGCTGAGTGTTTTGAAAATTTCCATAAACATTCGGTACTGAGTAAGACTGACTCACGGCCCTTTGAGTATCTACTGGTGTAGAATTCGTCTTCTGCTGGATATGATCTTCAACTTGTCCAACCTGTTTGTCGTTTTGTTTCCAAACATTTTGATCAACAACTTCTGCTGTATTCTTTCCGACATTGTAAGGATACCTGATTTTCTGAATTCCAGCTTGTTTTTGTTGCAGATCCATCGCGCTTTGATGATGGTACTGACCCAGAGGTAGAGGGGGATGTCTCATCTGGTATAATTGGTTGGGAATGCTTTGAGTGATATTTGGAGGGTTGATTACCCTATCGTTGAGCGGAGATGAGCTTACTACTTCGTTTGTTTGAGGCATGGCTTGTTGCTGAAATCGATTATCATTTGAGTTCATTGCAGATACTGCAGGCTGGTTGTTATTCAACACTTGTTGATAAGGTGATTGTAGTTGTTGGTAGTCGGGTACGGAAGTATTTCTTTGGAGCTGGTTATAACCGATACTTTGCTGCTCAGAAGTATTCAAATTGTTAGTAACATTTGGTGGTAGCGGTTGAAGGAATTGCTTCTCGTTGAAACTCATTGCAGGATTCTGTAGAACTTGGTTCTGACTGAGGACCTGCTGATTTTGAGCCATAGGCGCTGATCCATCCACAAGCTGCTGATTATTGATCGTCTGAGGTTGAGGCATATGAGTCTGTGATGGATTTGCCCCCTGATTCTGAGTCATAGGGACTGGTGGATAGAACATTGGATGCTGATTATTAAGTGTTTGAGGAATATAGGTCTGTGATGGAATTGACGCTTGATAATGATTTTGAGCCTCAGGAGTTGATCCATCTACCATACGCTGGGGATTATTAGATATTTGAGGCTTCTGCAAATAAGTTTGCGGTGGAATTTTATGTACAGTTTGAAGTGGAGGAGCTAACTGTGGGGTACTGGTAGGCAGTTCTGAATTCTGATATGCCTTTTGATCTTGATGCATTTGGTTAACAAATTGACTCTGCGTAGTCGTGGGGATCATCCTGTCTTGTTGATGCTGATGAACTATTTGAGTCTGCATATTATTTAAAGGTTGTTGATACATGTTTTGGGCTAGCACAGGGTTAGCAGAATTGTTAAAAGATTGATTCCTTTGAATCTGAGTGGCTTGGTATTCGTTCTGCAATGGTTTCTCCAAATATTGCGGCGGCTGCATAGTTGTGTTAATGTTTTGTTGATCACTGGCTTGATAGACATGTTGGCCATTATCGGCATTCATCGTACCTTGAAGATTTTGTATCTGGTTGGTGCTCAAGCTTTGTGGAATGTTGATACGTTCATTCACAGTGGGGATTTGTGGAAGATATTGAGGAGCCATCTTTTCTGCATTGTAGTTTTGATAACACTGCTGAGTATTTGTTGTTACCGGAGTATGGGGTGAGTTTGTTTGAACCATGTACTGATTGTTCATATTTGGGTCAAGGTAATGATGAGCAGGGCTTAAACCACCTACAGACGGTTGGGGCATATTTACATAATTCACAGATGGTGTGAGATTGCTTATCTGGTTAAAATTTCCGGGAATATTTTGTTGACTACTAATCCTCATCTGATTCTGAAAAGATGTTTGTAGATCGTTTCCATCAGGTTGGCCTTCTTGGTTGATATGTTGCTGGTTGGGATAATAGTTCTCAATCATTGCTCGCTCCCGGTGTTGGATGTTTGGGACGCTTTGGGATACGCAAGGATTTGGTTGTTGTGGACTGTAGAAGAGGAAGATAAGAATATGGACAGGTTATGGAGAAGGTATTGTTACCTTTGGTTACCTTGATAATTCGTGACAGGCATGGACTGAACTCTGCTGTGCAAATATAGTACCTTTGATTTGGTGGGTGTTCATAAATGAATTATTACAAATTTGAACTCCGCTGTCTAACACATTTCAGTTGGGTACTTTTTAATGACGGTAAAATCTGTGACTTATGTGACAAGTTTTGTTGTTCGTATTCATACAATTTATTAATTAGGTTAGTTAAACTAAACGGAATTCTAATTTGCTTTAAATATTCATATTCAATCCAAACAACTTACCCTGCTGGTTCCTGTCGTTTGTTTATCGTCGATGTTTGGTTATGGATTATCTGCAAGGTTAGAATAATTGAAATGTTTGTTAATGATGTTACGAAGATGTTTTATACCTGTCCCATGCTGCAAGGCGGTCTATGAGCTCCATAACGCCCTACAGGAGAAGTGTATGTTTGTAAGCCGTTAGCAGAGTCCTTTTTAACTGGAGTGCCGCTAGAGTTGAGCGAAAGAAAAGCATTAGTGAATTACTAGCGTGTCGAATTGTTACGGTTTGAATGAAATAAATGATGGTAAATATACGCCACGAGGATTATTAATTGAAAATATATTGTTACAAGTCGTTACAAGCATTGTAGTCTTGTATCAGGTTACAAGTAAATAATCTGAGGCAATCGTACCATGAAATCACAAGCTGTTATTCATTATATTCCACATTTTGAATTTAATATGGATAGTAAGTGGAATAATATTCGAAACTTCATTCAACCACCGTTTTTTCGTTCAAAATGGTATCTTCTTAATTCTTTTACAATAATGGAGGTTTTGTTCAAAACAGTTTCGGGTTGAAGCATTTCCGGTATAATATTGAAATAAAATCAAAGATTCACGTGTTGACGTGAATATTCTTTTTATGGATTATAGTCTTTGAGTAACCCTACAAAAAAAACTGAATCACTACTGGCAAAATGTATATTCATTCTCATTGTAACAGCGGTCACTATATTGAGAACTGTTTGATAGTTTGACAAAAAATCCAATAATTCCGAATCGTCCTATCTGTAACAAATATTTGAGGGAACTTGAGGGAAAAAATTAACGATTGGGGAGTAATATTGGGAAACCATATTGTGCGACCTCTATTTATTGATCAAAATTTAATAGGGGAACTGTATTTGAATATGCTGAAAACCACTGTCTACTACCCTCTAATCACTGAAATCGTCGAAGCGAATCCTAATGAATTCATTACTTCAGACAAGTAAGAAACTATTTGGATACTACTTTTCCCGGTCGTTGGATTGACCGTCGAGGTCCTACAGAATGGCCAGACCGCTCGCCAAATTTGACACCTTTGGACTTTTTTCATGGGGCTATTTGAAGCAAAAGGTGCTTCAATATTGGATGTATGGCAGAGAATAATAAATATTTGTAGAGATATTGACGTTACTGTGTTCGAAAATGTTCGGCGTGAAATATCGGATAGGCTGTTCATATGTCAAGAAGTTCAAGGCAACCATTTCGAGCATCTTCTGAACTGACCTCAAGCTTATTACCTCATATTATGTAGTTAAATGTCAATGTATTCAGGTAAATATTAAAAGTTTCGCCATTTTGTTGTAGTGGAAGATATTGACATTATAATCTAGGTTTGTGAAGTATTCGTCGGGAGCTTCAAAATGATGTGTCACAAGACTCTCCTTTACATGTAATTTTTTTCCCAGATGACGCCCAGTCGCCATCTTGAAAGTTTCATCTGTCAATTTCACTTCAAAACAAAGTACTCATGCAACAAAAAATAAAAGGGGGGAGACATTAAAGAAGAGCACTGCATGCAAAATACTGAACAATGCACAATGCACTAAAATGTGCACAATGCACATTTTAGTATATCTGTCAAATTCTTATGAAAATTGATTCAATTGTCGTTTCAAGTATTCAATAAAGATAAACTTTGTATTTTACACTGAGTAATTAGGACGAATTGTTTAAAAGTTTTCGCGATAAGAATAACTTGTCGCAACGCAGTAATCCATTACGCGTCGCATCTACTGTAAGACGACGAGGCACGATGGGTAGGGGTAGAGGAGAGGTGTAAGCAATGAAGCGTCATCGCTAAAAACGCGACCCGAACGCAGCAAGAAGCGTGAGGGCAGATGTCGTTGACGGTTGTGTTAGTTTTGCGAATTTCTTCATAGGTAACATAATTAGATTCTCAAAGCTATTCATTACTTAGTGCAGTTGGCATATTTTTTTTAGTTACTGTATTCTCAAAGTAAAAATATGAATTATCAGCTGTTGCCCGCTCTTATATTAACGTACAGCCGAAGCTACTGAACTTAGAATCTTGAATTATGCAGGTAAGTTCTTTGTATAGCGTAAAGAAGCATCAAGAAAAGAAATCAGGAATTTCCACCCTCAAGGGGGAAAAATAGGGGTTCAATGATTGTATTAAATTTCGTCAGTTTTGAAGTGGGAAACCTGAAGTTTTGGATTAATGAAAAAAATTTGTGACTATTTGTTTAAAATGGTTTGTCACGAACGTGACAAACGAAATTCTACGTGGGCAAAGCGGCGGACAACAATTAGGTCTTCAATAAGTGAAATAGAAAGACAGCGTTTGCGTCTGATCAGAGAGATGTCTTATTCGGATGCACTCAGTACATCGAAGAGTGCTTGCTGGACAAGCTTGAGTTGTCGGCAATTTCTTCGATTTTCAGACCGTTTGAAAGTTTATATTTCATATTTCTGAGGTTCCGCCCTTTCAGGATTTCACAGAATAATAATCAAAGTGTTGAATTATTCTGTGAAATTAACCCAAAATCGTAACATGTACGCGGATACACACATTAATGACGTAGGCTCATTATTTCAAGTCTCCAACTGTAGTTATTTCAATTTAAAACAAATAAACACATTACATGATGCAATACCGGCGTGCTACAAACTTATAGCATAAATAGGGTTAGCTTCGCGGTTATTTCTAGTTTGAATCTTCCTCTTTGAAGATGATCACTTGGTAATCGAAACACGTGTCGAGGTGTTAAAAATAACGATTTGGCGTTGGGAAAAAACTCCAGTAATATTTCATTAGATGTTTTCGTAATCCTGTATCACATCGCGTTTTGCGTTCATAAGGTTTGTTTTTGACTATACGTACAGCTGAGAAAGGAATTTCGGTCAAATCTAATGTTGCTTGTAATACCTAGTTTGTTTTCCTCGAAACCAAACTTGAGATGTAGATTCTTATACAGGGTGTAACTAAATAAGTGGAAAACATTTAAGGAGGTGATTCCTCATCGAAAAAAAGGTAGGATCTTTCATATAAAGACATTTCATTGGAACATCCCTTGTTGAGATACAGCCCCTTGAAGGGGGTACATAAAATTTGTATAACAATTTTTTTCACAAGCACTAAAAAAGTTACAATATTGAAATTAACCTGACGTTTTGTACTACCAAAAAGACACTTAG
>NW_019292609.1:11524-29764 GCF_000500325.1 Leptinotarsa decemlineata | reverse complement strand
ATTAGAAAAATGTGATCTAAGCACACGATATTTAAAAAAATTAAAAAAGATGCATCCAATGATGTATAACACTATTATTAATCTATAAAAAAAAGAAGAAAAAATACATAAATTGGTTTTTCAAATTTTGTTTTGGCTCTCCTGCAAAAATTCATTTGGGAATGCGTCCCTTTTGCATTTAATGAACGAAATGCTTAATTTTTCGTAATCGCCACGCTTACTTAGCACGGCGAACGTGCGGTGAACGAGAGCGAATGAATGATGTGAGTGAATCAAGTACGTGATGGCGTCGCGCTGGGCCGGGACTCTTCCCCCACCGCACCGCACCGCCACGCACTGCTCGCAAATTACGATTACACCCGCCGCCCGCGATTAGTGCAATTGTTTTGATTTGTGTTGTGTTGCGTCCGAGATTAAAATTCTGGATACAGCGTCAGCAAATATGCTGATCACTTCAATGACTTTGGATGGCTTACAATGGCAGCATATAAGCGGATACTCCGCTTTCAGAAAGCAATTTTAAAAGAGAACTGAATTTCATAGATGGGGTTGAAGTTTCGGGTAAGATTTTCATATCAGAATTAGTCCCCTTAGAAATAAAAATTGACGTGTTCTTTGAAATGTTCGATTACACGTCCGTTTCTGACTTACAGGGGGGGTTAAATTTTCGTTGGAACGCCCTGTATGTTCTTTCACGGATGGTATCAAATGCTGAAGTGTCATCCCAACTGTACATTAATTTAGAAATTTGAATAACAAATAATTCGAAAAAAAAAAACGGATAAAAATAACTAGTAAGTCAAATGGGTTTATCGATATTGATTGCCATGGTTTTATGAAATGTGCCGCTTCACTGCATTTTTCTATTAGAATTCATTACCACCTACCGAAATTCATTACCGCATACGAGTCATCATACTGATTAACAGTTGTTCATGTTACAACCATTCCGCATGTGCTACGATAAGCAGGTATGTTCAGAATGTGGTGGTGTTGAATAAAACATGAACTTGTCATTTCCTAATATATTTCCCGTTTTCTCGTTCAATTATTATTGGTACCGCAAGAATGAGTTTATTATACAATTTAACTGATTATTTTTCATGCCATCAAGGAGAGTACCTATTTTCAAAATTGGGATTTTTAGTAAGTTTTCGACCACCTGCAGAATAACCGAAAGTTTCATTTTTATACTGATCTGTTCAAAAAATAAGTTGAATTTCAATTTTTCTCAAAAACTATTCATTTATTCAGAAATTTTTATTTTGTCCCCTTCAAAGTAGCCTCTCTCAGATATACAGTGTGTAAAAGACAAATGGAGTAAACTCATTATTTCGGTTACGGTACATTATTTAAAAAAATCCCGAAACACGTCAAATTTAAATTATAATTTGATATACTTCAACGGAAAAGTGCTACCCCTACCTTCAACCTCTGTTGAATGACAGGTATAACCCCCAATTTTTCAAATGGGAGGTATAGGCTTGCGATATATCGTTTGAAAAATATCTCCATTCTCTATTCAGAAATGTTATATATAAAAAAGTTTATTGCATTAATTAAGATAAAATAAATTAAAATCATGTGGTTACCGAAATTCGAAAAAATATACTCAAACTTATTGCAATATACTCAAAACGTATTTCATGTTGACTTCAACATGATGACAAAAAAATAAGCAAAAACCATAGCTATGTTTTTTTTAGATGGTACCCTTCAAAAACTGTAAATAATTTCCCTGGCAACGTTAGTTTAAAACGCTATGTCAACTTGTTTTCTATGTTAAAACAGTAGTTGTCAGTATTTTAATTTAAGTTTAAAGTACGTTAACTTCAAGTCTGGCAAATGGTTAGATTAACGGAAATGCATAAAATAACAGAAGTAAATTAAAATATTCTTGAACATTCAAGCGGCGTTGGAAGCTCTTGGCTCGTACCAAGCAACGTCTAAATTGGTAGCAAATTGCCAAAAACGACTCTCCCCGATAGGAAGACTCAACTGATTGTCTATGGTCTGGATTCGTGGCCATACTGGTTCGGAAGGCAATGAGGCTGACTCCCTTGAAGAAGAGGGTACTGCAAGCAACTTCATCGAACCAGAACCTGTCATTGGCATCGCTTCAGGCTTTGCCAAACAAAGATTGAACGCCTGGATGGCAGGAAGATTCATGGACTTCTGGGAGAATCTTTCAGGATTCAGGCGTTCATTCACCCTTCAAACTTTGAAACCAAACAGTTGTTGGACTACAGTAGGGATGTACTTCGATGTCTAACAGGCCTTCTTACAGATCACTGTTACCTGAAACATCATATGCAGAGACTTGGACTGTCGGAAGACAGTGTGTGTCGCCTCTGTTTGGAAAATGATGAAACACCAGAGCACATACTTTGTGCTCTGCTGTCACCAATCACCATTCAACCTAATATGCTTCTTTCAAGAAGCTGAGTATATTTGGTAGAGTATGAAAAGGTGTGAGTCACAATAAACCCTTACGAGTTGTGGTGGAGGGTGGAATAGACCCACTCACTTTGGACCTAACGTAACCTAACCCTATTATAAGTCCCTATACCAGGAATTGATGTAATGACGCTCGTGTAATGATTCGTCTTAATGCATATAAAAACATTAACATAACTTGAAATGAACTGTTTTCGTCATCTCCTGATAATGCTAATTTGGTTGGCGAAACGCGCATCGAGCAACAGCATTTTTGTTCTGCTGGGGTTCCAATGGATTTTGTGTCATTCTAAGATAAGTAATGGGTTTCAAGAACTACAGTTTGATAGCTACTAGAATAATCTGTACCCTCACCTCTAGCATATGTTCGAACAGTTTTTTCCCCAGGCCTGTGCGCTGGCGGGACTCATGTATATAGAAATCCAATACGCAAGGAGGTGACACTTGATAATGCTGTCCATCCCTGTCGAACACGTAGAGACCTTTAGATCCCGTCTTCAGCATTCCCGTAACGGCCCCTTTTCCGCTGAAAGAATTACAGTTACATTTCTAGTTCACTTTCGATTTGCTTTTTTGTTTCTTACTTGTTCGCATTCTGATCGATGAGGAAATAGAGTTTGTGCTCTGAATTTCTGAGTCGCTCTGCGGTCGTTATCGCTTTTGTTAGTCCTTGGGCGGCTGCTGAAGCTTCCCCCATGGCGTTCACAACTTCTGTTACTTTGTTGACGGTGTCCCTGAAAAAAAAAATAGTTGCCATGTTATAAGGTCAAGATAAAGCAGTGAATTGAAAATATAGGAGATTTTTTTAAGCACTTCCTATCTTTATTTTGCAGACTTTTCAACCTGTCTTACAAGAAAGGGGTTTTTCCTTCTTGTTGGAAGATTGCTCGCGTTTAGCGTATTCCCAAAAAGGACAAGAAAAATCTTACAAATAACTATAAACCAGTCGCTTTGCTATCAGTAATATCAAAAATCATGGAGAAAGTCGTAAACTACCAAATATTTGGAAGGCTTCAACATCTTGAGCGATCATCAATATGGCTTTGGGAAACAAAGATCAACAGGCGACCTTCTATCAGACAACACAAAAAATAAACAGCTATGAAAAAGAAGAAGACAAAAACCAAAACGGGATATACAGTATATAATGCTCGGACTGCAACAAATTCTATATCGGCCAAACCAAGAAAAAACTGATCCAAAGGTACGATGAACACAAAAAGGCATACATTTTTTGAACGATTCGTCCAAATTCCTTAGTTTAGAAGACAAAGGTTATCTTTATTGAATACTTAAAGGTAGAGATATGCTATCGCGGACTATTATTCAGAACTATTTAAGATAAACAATCTCACGGTACATTATCTGCATGTAACTCCAACGGTATAGGCATCGCACGCCAAAATAGCTCTCAGGGAGCAAGAATTTTTCCGACTTAATACTTATTGTTACATCATGCCCAAAACTACACAAAAGCTTTGTAAATTGTAGCCTATATGTTATTCTGATGTATAAGCTGTATTTATGTGAAGTTTCATCTAAATCCGTTCGTTTAGGCTTGAAAGAACCACAAACAAACATACATACGTATATATTTTAACCCATCCGCACAAATTTTCACATTCATTGTATTAGTATAGATAGATGATGTAGGAATAGAGTTGTTTAAGGGGGGGACAGTAATGTCGAGTTTCCATACAAATGAAACATCTGAGTTTCTCGACTAGAGATTAGTCAATAGCCTGACTTGATAAGGAAAAAAAAAACAGAAAAATCTTGACATGACTATAAAAAAAGGAAAATTGTTCACATTATAATCGATAACAGGGAATCAGTCGAAAAGATTTTTCCTCCTAAGATCTCTGACACCAATAAAAGCGGATTTCCACCAAACAGACTCGCTGGCGACTAGTATCGTTTTCAAAAACAGACACAAAAAACTTGTTTCAGTTCCGAAAACTGAGTCGCGTGTTGTGAGGTATAGGTATAGTTCGAGTGAATGATATAGTGCAACCTATCTTCCAACAGCATCCAAATTTGGGATCGATGTATTTTCAAACCATTTCTCGAAAATTTTAGCTTCCTTGTTCTTATGATAGACACACGCTTATGATTTCCACAAATTTCAAAGAATTCGGAACCCATCCTTCACTTCCTCCGCAATGCACAATGATCAGCGGCGATCCATTGTTTGCAGGCATGTTAGGCGTACACATTTTTGAACTATCAGTCCCCTTTTCGTAACTGTGTCGTGAGTGTCATACCAAGTTTCGTCCAAATAGAAAACTTGCCGTTGTTCTTGTTTATATTTAGTTATTTGTTCTACAATTCCACTATTCTTCTGCTTTCCATAACTGCTTGACGTTTGTTTATTATTTTAAATCTGAATCCTAGTTTCGTTATGTAATTCTGCAGAGTTTTGTCATAGCAGTTCAAGTTTTGACCAGAAGTATTCAATTTCTTCCTTAGGGTTTCAGTTGTAGGAATCTCATTGCTTTTGTAACAGTCGTAAATTGTTTTTTTCAATGATTTTATTAGATGTTTCGGTAATCCTGTATCACATCGCGTCTTGCGTTCATAAGGTTTGTTTTTGACTATTTTACGTACAGCTGAGAAAGGAATTTCGGTCAAATCTAATGTTACTTGTAATACCTAGTTTATTTCCCTCGAAACCAAACTTGAGATGTAGATTCTTATATACATACTCTCTGTGTTTTAGTATTCAAATGCATCGGAATCTTATTCACTGGTCCCTTGTTCGCATTGTTCAAATCGCTATTGGAATGGAAAAGTCTGCGTTGTTATTACACTCGTTATTACTATTAGTACTTGTCCTAGGACGCCCGATTTTGAACAGAAAACAAAAATTTTAAGTAATTCTAACTGCACCAATATCAAATTTCAACACTCAAATCGCAATCAGTTCCTGAACTGAACACGACGGCGATAACCATCCCCGCATTCCCCGATTGCTATTTGTTACCGTAACATGACTTCAAATTCAATTTCATGACTCTTCAGCCAATCATAAAACTCAGATAGTAAAAATTATCCAATAAGAACCGCCAATGCTACAGTCCACGTGGACTAGTTCACAGCCGGTTTATTTCTATGTATTGATTTTTTTTGGCCTTTGAGAGTGTGCACAATACCATTTACTTCGACTATACAGGATGAGATCAT
The DNA here is from genome assembly GCF_000500325.1 of Leptinotarsa decemlineata. Classification (NCBI taxonomy): domain Eukaryota; kingdom Metazoa; phylum Arthropoda; class Insecta; order Coleoptera; family Chrysomelidae; genus Leptinotarsa; species Leptinotarsa decemlineata. Next base: position 24,124 of record NW_019292609.1, on the reverse strand, counting down.
TGTTAAGAAGACGAATATATAATGGAAGGGATAAAATTATGGCAGATTTGAATAAAAGATGACATAGGAATGAATGGAGAAATGATATCAGAAATTCAAACCCATCACAGATCAACACTTTAAATTAAAGAAATAATGTCACATGAAGTCACATACCAAAACAAAATGGTGAAGTGAACAGTTGCTTGTTGTTGTCGCCAACGTCTCCACATAGCGAACTCTGTTTACAAAAGCACTGTCAAAACACCGAAACCTTTTGATATCTCCGCCTGTCGACGGGACATGTCACTATTGACAAAAAAAAACGCCGGCGACACAAAGTTTTCAATTTGTTTCTCATTTTGACAACTCTAGTTTTTGTTTTGCAGAAATCGACACAGTTGCTGTTTTTCCCGTTTGATGGAAATCCGCCTTAATAACTTCTTTTTTGAAATACTCATCATCAGGCACTCGTACCTTCCCATAGATTCGTGAGCACTTAGTATTATCTTAATATCCAAAAAACCCGGCACAACCTTGACCTTAATTGCTATTGAACTTCCCAATGGATTGATAAAACTTGATAAAAATAGAATGCGATTGATTAGCCCATGCAGATACGGATTATTTCGACACTGGTACGGCTAACCCTTTTTCGACAAAACGCTTTGCCGGATGTTTCGATTAAGGTGATTCATACACGCATCTGTGTTACATCACCAGGAAAATTTAGAATTAATGAGACTTTTTTCAAGTGTATTCAAGGCGGGTACTTTTATTGTGTATTAAAACAACCTCAAATAATGTCAGAAACAATGTGTACATCGGAAATTATATTCATTAATGTTGGGAATGCTAAATAGATTGCAATCATGTTTATATTACCTACATTTCCGCAGTGGCCTTAAACATTTTGAGACTTCTGGTAAAAAGTCTTTAGGAGGCCCTTGTCAATTGCGTAAAGTATGTGAATTGAAAATGAGTATTTATGATCAGTGATAGTAGATGAAATAGTTACTACAGTTTTCCCTCCACTGAAGCGAATGAAAAAATATGCTTTTCCTGTTAACGGAAATATTGAAGTAAAAATTTTGTATGAGAGGGTGAACCGATTCGTTTCCTAACGCGTTACGGTGCCAATCTGTCTGGCTTCCCTTTCTCTCACGCATACGTCAGCGTGAGGCATGCTCCTCCCTTTCGTTGGACAAACGCTCAGTGTTTAGTGTGCGATAGACATATACTGCTGACAGTATTATAAGAATCTAACCAGCAAGCACGTAATATTCTTTTGCGATGTGAAACGTGGCTTAAAACTGGCTCAATTTCGTGTTTGTATATTATTGATATCATTATTTAATCCTACAAAAGTAACAATCGGCTCATGGTAGCTATGATCGAAGGTACCGTAAATTTACTTAACTATTGTTCAATAATGGTGAATTATTCAGTTTATTTTGATCGCTCATGAGATATTGAGAGTTTTTGAATTTGTGTATTTCCATACTCCCCAACAGGTTAAGTTTCAAACTCTTCTTCAGGAAATGGAGGGGCTTGAATTCATGGTTTTACTCATGCCCCTCTGTGATTAATTGAGTGGCATATGTGGAATTGACTTTTCCATTCTGGAATCTATTTTTGTGTTCCTATATAATGACCTATATAATGTGAGTCATGGCCGATGTTTTATATAGGTCAAACTGGAAGAACGTTCAAACCCCGCATGAAGAAACACAAAAATGGTTATTAGAATGGAAAAATAAATTCCATATATGCCACTCATTTAATCACAGAGGGACACGAGTTCCACCATGAATACAAACAAGCCCCTTCATTTCCGGAAAAAAGGTTTGAAACTTTACCTGTTGGAGAGTATGGAAATCAACAAATTCAAAAAATCTCAATATCTTATGAACGATCAAACTGAATTGAATAGTTTGTCATTATTGAATCTGTTCATTTCCAGGTAACAATAGTTAAGTGTATTTACGGTACGTTCGCAAAATGTATTCATATAGTTGAAGAATTCATACCTGACCTTTCTAGGTAAATTCATTCATTAGAAAATAGGCATACGAGAGTAGGTGATATGTTAGAGTATAAAATGGTAACTTTCAGTTTGCGCTTGAGGAAACCATTGTATAGAGAAACATTTGTCGCGGTTTTTGTAAAACACTTTAAAGTGAAAATCATACAATAAACTGTATCAATCAGTTTTAAACAATTTTAATATTGAATAGTTCAACTTAGATTAGTTTAAGTTATCACTTCTATCGGGCGTCCCGAGAAGCACAGGTTTTTTTCTTGTTCTTAATATATTGGTATTCGGGTGGAAATGTGTTCACAAATGGCGGGAGTTTCAAAATCAATGATATATGGGGTGTAACATGAGCATGGAAAAATTTTTTTGAATAAGAAAATCATAATTTTCTATCAATTTTCATGTAACATTTATAGGACACTGAGTAGGCTGTCTTTATTTATTTCAATTGCTCTAACCTTTTTGACAGTAAACTTTTGGTACTTTTCACGAAAAAACATAATTCCCACAGCTTTTGCAAGTAAAAAAGGTATACTCTTTCAACAACACTGGAAGTGATCGTTTTCGATATATTTACAATTTTCTATAACGATGCATATTACTTAGCTACTGGGGCGCAAAGTGAAGTTGCTGAGAACATTACAGAAACTGAGTATGTGGTGGATTTCGTCAAAATGAACAACTTTTTTCTCTAACATTTTTATAAAAAAATCATTTGTTTTCAAGATACAAATAGTTGCAATTGCAAAAAAATTATGACAAAACCATGTTTTGAAAAATTTCAACGAATTGTATCTCGAAAACAATTCATTTTTCGATAAACATTTTTTAGGAAAAAATAGTTTATTTTGACGAGATTCACCACATACTTATTGTCTGTAATATTCTCAACATTGATTTAGAAAATTGTGAATATTTCGAAAGCGATCACATCCAGCGTTGTTGAGGAAGTGTACAATTTTTACTTGAAAAAGATGTGTAAATTATGTTTTGTCATGAAAAGTACCAAAAGTCACTAAAAAAGAAGTTGGGGCAATTTGAAATAAATAATGACAGCGTACGCAGTTTTTTTTTTCACTTACATTCATGGTTGTGTCCAGATCTGGAAAAATACGCAACACAAGCTTTTATTAGGCGTTTCCCAAGAACTGAACACCACCACTAATTTATTGTTATTTATTTTTTAATTTACTGTAATTATATTTGAGATATGCTAACATCTATTATAGACAAGAATCTGCATTGAATAAATTGATTGATTGATACTGTTTGAGCAATAAGGTGTGTCAATTTTAAGACTTACAATGGGCTACATCTCACGAACGAAAGCTGATATCGAAAAATGCATGAAACCGTTTCTAGGATAGTGAGGGGGAACTAAAGTGACATGAAAGAGAACTCACCCCCATTAACCCCCTAGGCCTCACCCACTAAGTTTAAATTGCAAACCCCTACTTGTGATACATCATTAAAAAGACTATAAAAAATATTATCCAATGGTATAAATGATAAGTGTACAAGGTAAAGCAATAATTGTGAAACTTTGGCTTAAATGGAATATTTAATGAGGTTTTGCAAATTTATTAAAAATGTCAATTAAGTAAATGTTCAAAGTGGGTTCAGTTGTTTTGTAAACGATAATACAGCCTATTTTCAAATTCTGTACGACCTTTGGCAAATGTTTTTCTAGTAATGGCGCGACATGCTTGCGTAATTCTTTCTCGCAATTCCTCAAGTGACGCAGGTTGAGTTTTATAAACAACTGACTTGAGGTGACCCCATAGAAAAAAGTCAGGTGGCGCTAAGTCTGGTGACCTCGGTGGCCACTGAATGGGACCTCTCCTCCTAACCCATTTGTTCGGATAATTAGTATCCAACCAGTGCCTAACTGAAGCTGCATAGTGAGGAGGTGCTCCATTTTGTTGGAAGTGCAGCAACTCTTCGTCTACAGCTAGGTTGCCTCGGTCGTCCCTTTGGTTCTCTAATTCATGCACAATCAAAGATTCGATGGTGTTTTCCAGCATATCGAGATAAATGTCGCCACTTAAATTGCCTGCTATGAACCAATTATGGCATCGCCTAATATTCTTGCCCAAACCTTCAGTTTTTCAGGATATTGAGTGTGACCTTCTCTGAATCGATGCGGGTTCGCATCACTCCAGTACCGACAGTTTTGTTTATTTACATTACCATTCAGCATAAGAGTATATTCATCACTGAAACAAATATTTTTTAACATTCTCGGTTCAACGCGAATTCTTTCAGACGTGAGTTCACAAAACTCAATTCGTCGGTCTGGATCATTATCGCCTAGTTCTTGAAGAATTTGTGTTTTGTACGGGTGAAACTTATGTAATTTCAACACCTCTCTACACGACTCATGTGAAAGTTCTGTTACTGCAGATACTTGACGTGTTGATGCAGTAGGCTCCATTGTAAAATTTCCAAGGACGTCAATTTGGGTTGCTTCATTCAGTAACCTTGGGGCATTCCTTTTTTTATTTTGCACTGATCCCGTTTCTCTAAACTTTTCAACTAAATCGTGGACGTACACGTGACTTACATTTTTGTCCAGATGCCTTTCATGAAACATTTGAGCTGTTTTTAAATAACACTGTTTCTAGGAGGCAAATATGAAAATTATCTCCATGCGCTCAGGTATACTGTAAACCATCGTGACAACTACAGCTGAATGACAGTACAGATCGTAGAAATGATGAAAACTAATGACATTTTAGTCCGGCCGTACACGGACCACATATTTGCAGTCGAGGCAACCACAACATTGTGGCCACGTTGACTGCATTTCGCGGTTGACCCAACCACATTTTTGTGGTCGACTTGCGGTCATATAAACCGCACTTGCAGTTGAAGCAACTGGCATCTATATTTTGTGGTGTCAGAGTTTAGTGCTAGTTTCAATGTGGATGCCGAAGAAGAAGCACTACTACTTCTTATTTTGAGGATGAGACGACGTAGGAAGGTACGATCGGTTTGGGTACACCCACTTCTTGTTGCGCGACAACAGGAAGGAAATTTTTATATTTCATTCGGTAAACTCCGGCAAGACGAAAAAAATATTTCAATTACTTCTGAATGTCCATTAGTTCTTTTGATCTCTCTGTATCTGTAGAGTAGGGAGGGTGAGTGTGAGCCCACAGTACTTAGGCCACATGTGACCCATTGTACATCCTCCCGAGGAGTTGTCCTCCTAGGTCGTCGTCCATCCTGTCCTTTCGAGGAAGGTGGACAGGTCACTGGGAGACATCTCCTTTATATGGGCATGTGTTGGCCAAGACTCGCCGAACACACACTCTCTTATTGACGATAACTCCGGGCACTGGCATAGTACATGCCTGACAGTCTCATGTTCCTGTTCACACATCCTGCATATATGTGTGTCCACCAGCCTATTATGAAGGTGTTTCCTTATTTGACAGTGACCAATCAGAAATCCTACTGTTAGGCGTAGATTTTTCCTGGTCATTGCCAAATATCTCTTCGGCGCCAGCTTCCCAGAGTCACCCAAGGTGGTCCTGGCAAGATTACATCCTTTGGTTTCGTCCCATCTCTTTAAGGATTGAGCATGGGGGTAACACTTGACTAGTTCCGCAATTATCGAAATTATCAGGCCGTAGGTGTCACTGGGTCCTAAAATTCTTAGTCCAGCCGCTTCCTTGGCTAAAAAGTCGGCAATGCGATTACCTTTACTCCTGTCGTGCCCTTTAACCCACCTCAGGATAATGTTATTATCTACCGAGGCTTTGGCTAAATCTTGGTGACACTCTAGTACTAGCCCTGAGGTTATACGTTGTTCTTTTGATGAATTACTTAGAATTTTGAAAAAAATAAAAAATTGAACGCTGTGAGACCAATATAAGAAAAAGCATGCCAGATGAAGAAAGACTATAACGTTGAGGCGAGTAATTAGAGAAATTCTATTATGTGATCTGGATATGTGATGAATTTGGGTACGGCGGTGTACGGTGTGTAAGACGGCAACTTTGTGGTTAGTGTACGGCGGATGCTGCGATGACCACAAGTTGACTGCCGTCGCCCGTTTTGACTTTCGTGAACGCCCGTGTACGTGTAGTACAGTATTTCTTATGGGCGGCTTGAGTTGCTGGAACGCGACTGCAATTGTACGGGCTCTCTAAAAGTCTCAAACAAACCAAAAATTATTGACTCTGACACAACCCAAAAAACACATATTTCCAACTTGTTTTGCAAAAACGGCAGATTAGGTTTTTATTTAACAAAAAAAGTATCGACGGACACATATCATTCAAAATAATAGTCCGGGAGGTAGCATTAAAAATAAAAAAGTTATGGTAAGCCAGCTGATATTAAAGTTCGTGCAGACTTTTTTAAGCCACAAAGTTTCACAATTATTGCTTTACCCTGTACAATTATTATTTATACCATTGAATAGCATTTTTATAGTCTTTTCAATGAAGTATCACAAGTAGGGGTTTGCAATTTAAACTTGGTGGGTGGGGCCTAGGGAGTTGATGGGGGTGAGTTCTCGTTTATGTCACTTTAGTTCCCCCTTACTTTCCTATAAACATTTTCAAGCATTTTTCAATATCAGCTTTCGTTTGTGAGATATAGCTCATTGGAAGTTTTGAAATTGACACACTGTATAAATAATTCTGTCCCACTTCATTTGTTCCGCTTCATTTGAAACACTAGAAACAAAAAAATACTTTTTAAAATTATGTAAATTACGAAATGGATAATTTCATAAAACAAAAAAGATCATAAATTTGAAATAATTACTAATAAATTACAATGTCTAACGTCACTTTGTTTTTAACTTTTGACGTGATCCGACGTCGTCATACTCCGCATCAAGAAACTTATATGCAAATACTTTTTTTCTTTTAAAATTACTTTCCAGGAGCCTTATCAAGATCTACTGAGCAGTTCGAGCACGCTACATGATGCTAGGTGGAACTTCGTTTCATCAAGCTGTGTCGTAAATCTTGACTTTTCCTGAAACTTTAAATGCTGCCGGATAATTATTTTTTATGTTCTTTTCGTTTAATGGTCGAGCACCGTTACGGTTTGGCACCGACAAATCAAGAATAATTTGCGGTTATATACAACTGGCATTTGTTCATTTCGAAAGTTGTGGTTAATTGCCGAGATGAGAAAATTCGTTTCAGAAGGTTTCTTTCAATTAAAATGATACTTGAATACTTAATATTGTAACGAATTAAAGAATTTATTGGAGCCTCTGGAGACACCCTACATTTTGTTTCATAAAAGAGAGGACATTGTTAGATCAAGATCTTCAGATGATGTGGTGCTGCAGGTTTTTCCGGGTTTTCCTGCAGCTGAAAGAGCAAATGCGCCACTGGAATCAATGAAGTCGCCCCGGAGCGCCAATTATAGCGCCAATTAATTTTTATTGTTGTTTTTTTTTAATCGTTGTTTTAAGAATTAACTGTCTTTAACAAATTTATTTTCAACAATATTTCACTTTCATAACTAATTTATATACAACACTCATGCAACTAACGCTTAATTTATCTTCACAGTTCGAATTCTTTATTGAAACACACGTTTCACTCTTTAGATGCAGACTGCCATCTCGGAATGGGAAGCCGGCTTATATATTGGCTTATATATTGGCTAGATTTCTCTAGTTGTTTCGGTAGTGGCATAGGCACTGTTCGCGGCGACTTGTCGAGTTCATTTCTTTCGCGATGAGTCATGAGTTTATTTGCTGGCTGAGATATCGGTCAGGGCCGGCTTCAGATTCGTTACAATATGATAGGCAGAAATAATATTGTGGAAAACCCGTACTGAATTTCAGCTGGGAAAAATAAAGCACAAATGATTTGCTGAAGAAAACATTACCAAAGGCAGATAAGAGAGTTTCGACGTGAAAATAGATAGATTTGTTATCTGTACGAAATTTGGTTTAACGAAGGATCTGTATCTGTAGAGTAGGGAGGGTGAGTGTAGACTCACATGTGACCCATTGTACATCCTCCCAAGGAGTTGTCCTCCTAGGTCATCGTCCATCCTGTCTTAGGAGACATCTCCTTTATATTGGCAGGTGTAGGCCAAGACTCGCCGAACACACACTCCCTTTGTCAACTTAGATGTCTCACGGTGGCCTTCGTGAATGTTTTGGAAGGTGCAGCGACATTACTGTCACTGCGCGGCTTCTTCAACCTTCTTGTGGTTACCTTCGTGGAGGTGCACAAGTGAGGGAGCTTTCCTGCAGGGGCAGCCGGTTCCTTGCCTTTATTATATGTTAGAAATCACACGTTGGAAGGTAAGACCTCGTTAATCCTTAGCTTTCACAAGTTTCGACTTCTGAAGGTTGTCCTTCGTAGGGGTGCGACAGCTGGTTAACGGAAAAATAGATTTAAACAGATTCAAGGCGGAGCTCTTGGCGTCCGCCGTAGAAAGTGTTGGATATGGAGTGGGGGAGGAGGGGGATGCACTTATAGTGCTGTCACTCCTGTCCCTTTCGCTGTTTTTCTCCTTTTGTCTTCTGCGTCGCAAATGCGCTTACGCCTTGGCCTTTGTATTACATCACGAAATGATCTGCTATGTCCAGTCTCATTCCAAGCGGTAGATTGGGGTGGACATTTCTGTTCATCCCCAGCCACCGCCTTAGATTGAGCTGACACTTCTGTCCAGTCAATGAGGTTTCGCCCAGTTCCCAAGGGGATCGTTCATAACCGCATGTCACCCTGCGGCCATTCAGGCACGATTCCTTACACCTCAGCTTGGGTAGGCTGGTCCACGGTGGCATGTTTTGCAAAGGCTTTTGGGGAGTTTTAGTTCCCCTCGACCTTTCAACGAAGGATGCCGCAAGACAAAACATCACAAGCATTTTTAAAAGACTGGCCTACCGTATTAAAGTCCCCTTCTTGAAAAGGAAAGCGACTGTTTATCAGCGACATTGGAAGTGTTGATGGTTTTGTTGATAGCCATTTGTTTGAGTCAAAGCATTATGGTGATTATCATGAAGACATGAAGGGCGATGTGTTTGAAGAATATTTCGAGCCAATGGTAGACCTCATCCCACATATATTTCTAACTGTGCATGGAGAAAAGCGGATATCATTCAGTGTCTTCGATAAAAAACATTCGATGGAAGTATGGTTGAAAAAGGAACTATAAACTCATTTAATGAAGATCCACTTGTACAAACCATATCGGCATCCATACACTGGATGAATAGAAATGGAAAATACATTGAATTTGCATGGACTCCTGGTCACCAAGGTATCTCTGTTAATGAACTAGCAGATCATGCAGCCAAATGTGCTACCGAAATAGCTGATGTTTGTAATATTTCTATTCGGTCGGAAGACGTAAGAATTTTTTTTAACAACAAAACAAGGGTTTATGGCAAACTGAATGAGGCGGAACAGATACAAAATTGAAAGAGGTGAAGCCGAAAATCAAACCTTGGAGGCATTCTATTCCACAGACACGAAGAGAACAAATTGTGATCACACGCTTGAGAATGGATCATACAATCTAACAAATATATGTATGGTGTCAGGGAAAAGACAAACAATATGCCAAAAATCGTACTGGACACTAAACTGTGTCCAGTACGATGAAGCTAGACAACGATCTGTAATAACATATTCTCTGGAGGAACGTCTTGAAGATCATAGTGAAAATCTGGATAAAATTATAAAATTCATGAAAGCTACAGGGCCGTACTCAAAAATTTAAACAAGGAAACAAAAACAACAAATAGTAGAAGGCCAATGGTCTCGTAGTCGGCGCCTTTGAACCACAAAAGAATTCGTTTCACGAAATATGTGGTCGATAAAATGGCCCAGAAACGAAATATCATCATTCTGCATCTGCTCCTTCATCAATCCGAACTTTATTTCCATCGAGTTTGTTCGAGCTCAAGTGAAAAGTTTCGTTTTAAGAAGAAACATTAAATTCAAAATGGAAGATGGCATAATAGTAGTCTTTATAGGGTCTTTAAAAAATTTCGATTCTAAGAAATAGCGTAAATGTTATGAAATTGAAATATTAGAAAAAAAGATTTTTGGGAAAAGTTATTAATTATTTTCTACCACCCTCTACCACCCAAATGTGTATAACTGGAGCCAAACCGTTATTTTCAACACGTGTTTCAGTAACCAAGTGGGCATCTTCAAGAGGTAGATTGAACTAAATCTACATACAATGTTTTTATCATTTATTCCATAGATACTTCTGCTAGGTTAGGTTAGATCCAAAGTGAGTGTGTCTATTCGATCTTCCACTACCACCCGCAAGGGTTTATTGTGTCTCACACCTATTCATACTCGACCAAATAAACCCAGCTTTTTGATGAAGCCGATTACTTTATATGGTGAGTATTCTTTCAGGTTAGATGGTGAGAGTACGGCTCTGCCGACAGTCCAAGTACCTGCATATGATGAATCAGATGACAGTGACCTGTAAGAAGGCTTGATAGGCATCGTAATTCATCCCTACTGTAGTCCAACAACTATTTGGTATCAAGCTTCGAAGGGTGAATGAACGCCTTGGAGTGAGCCAATCCTGGAAGATTCTGCCAGTAATCCATAAATCTTCTTGCCATCCGGGTGTTCAATATTTGTTTGGCAAAGCCTAAAGCGATGCTAATGACAAGTTCTAGTTCAATGAAGCTGCTTGCAGCACCCTTCTTTGCAAGGAACTCAGCAGCCCCATTGCCTTCCAGGCCAATATGGCCAGGAATCCATACCAGAGACAATTCAATCGAGCGCGTCAGAATTTCTAAGGGGGTGTTAAGTGCAACAAAAAAAATCTCTCATTCAATAATCTGACGATTTCGATCTGACGCAAACTCGCGGCCATTATTATAATGTGCAAAAAAAATTCGTCATTTTGAATTACTCAAGCGCGTCAGATTAAGATATATATGGTTCGTCTTTATATTTTAGACGTCCTGTCTCATAATCTGACCATTATCTAGAGGGATTCGCTTAATCTGACAAAAAAAAAATTAATTTTTTTCAATTCATTGAACTCAATTGAAAAGCTCTTTCTGTCTTAATTAAATTTATTTTCAACAATATTTCACTATCACAACTAATTTATATACAACTCTCATACAACTAGCGGTTAATTTATCTTCACAGTTCGAGTTCTTTATTGAAACACACGATTCACTTTCTAGATGCAGACTACCATCTCGGGATGGGAAGCCGGCTTATATATTGGCAACGACCGTGCTAGGTTGGTATGTTAATCTGATCGTTTGCATGATGTGGGTGATTGTACGTAAGGGTTAAAAGTGAAAAGAAAAAAATTCAATCGAGCGCGTTAGAATTTCTAAGGGGGTGTTAAGTGCAACAAAAAAAAGCTCTCATTCAATAATCTGACGATTTCGATCTGACGCAAACTTGCGGCCATTATTATAATGTGCAAAAAAAATTCGCCATTTTGAATTACTCAAGCGCGTCAGATTGAGATATATATGGTTCGTCTTTATATTTTAGACGTGCTGTCTCATAATCTGACCATTATCTAGAGGGATTCGCTTAATCTGACAAAAACAATATTTTTTTAAAAATTTTCGTGTAGAGGTGTTAAAATAACGGTTTGATGTTGGGATAAAACTCCAGTAATATTCATTGCTACACCAAAAATTTCAAACAGTGCATCATAAGCACCCAAATGTAATTCAACATTTTTCAACTACCTATGAATCCTCTAAATGTATGCTAAAATGAATTTATATTGAAAAATGCAGGCTTGCCTTCCAGATGGTAATTTGAATCCCCATTTTATGGGACTATTTGAAGGACTATCATCAGACATTCTGAAGAGGAACGTCTTGAAGATCATAGTGAAAATCTGGATAAAATTATAAAATTCATGAAAGCTACAAGGCTGTACTCAAAATTTTAAATAAGGAATCAAAACCAAAACAACAAATAGTAGAAGGCTAATGGTCTCGTAGTCGGCGCCTTTGAACTACAAAAGAATTGTCTATTGAGGTAGGTCGTTTCACGAAATATGTAGTCGATAAAATGGCCCAGAAACGAAATATCATCATTCTGCATCTGCTCCTTCATCAATGCGAACTTTATTTCCATCGAGTTTGTTCGAGCTCAAGTGAAAAGTTTCGTTTTAAGAAGAAACATTAAATTCAAAATGAAAGATGTCATAATAGTAGTCTTTATGGAGTCTTTGAAAAATTTCGATTCTAAGAAATAGCGTAAATGTTATAAAAGAAGAGGACAACATGTGGAAATAATTGATGGAATCGGTAGGTACTTGATGAAAATCACTAACGTATACAAGAAATACTTTATTGTGAAGTTTTCACTGAATAGTTTTACAAAAACGCAACATTTGTTTCGCTATAGGCTATAGGTACATTACATTTATTGCAAATATCTCGGTTTCTGTTGCAAATACGTCAAAAGTGATTCAGGACGATTTAATAGAAAATTAAAATTCCTACATTTTTTTTGTTTGAACAGTTTTTTCATGTCTTCCAATGTTTTTGAAATATTAGAAAAAAAAAGATTCGGTGGCTTTATATGTAGCCAAGCTTATGAAGGCATCAGAACCTCACTTTTTATTCTTTAGTT
>NW_019292609.1:0-11470 GCF_000500325.1 Leptinotarsa decemlineata | reverse complement strand
AACCCCCTAGTCAGGGCCGCGGTAGATTATGATATCGACGACCCTTCCCGCTTCAAAAGGCCTCGCATCTCCGCGAGGTGAGGTCACTGGCTAGTAACCTCAGGAAGCTACGAGTTGAACAAAGTTTCAACAAAGAACACGGCGGCGAGAACCTAGTCTCGACCGTGCAACGCACATTTCAGAGTCATAACTAAGCCTATATCACAGGCAGAGAGCACGAAAGAGTCAGGGATTTGAAATCCAACTCGATACAGCAGAAAATAGGGATTGGCGTATGTGAATTCAGTTCATTCTTCCTCTTGGAGATTGAAACACGTGTAGAGGTGTTAAAATAACGGTTTGATGTTGGGATAAAACTCCAGTAATATTCATTGCTACACCAAAAATTTCAAACAGTGCATCATAAGCACCCAAATGTAATTCAACATTTTTCAACTACCTATGAATCCTCTAAATGTATGCTAAAATGAATTTATATTGAAAAATGCAGGCTTGCCTTCCAGATGGTAATTTGAATCCCCATTTTATGGGACTATTTGAAGGACTATCATCAGACATTCTGAATGCCTCTCGTAGATATTTCATTTCGTTGTTATTACTTCGAACTCCATTCATAACATTTTTTAAGATTCATAAGGCATCTCAATTAATTTTAATGTTGCTAGATTGCTCCACATCATTGATATACCAGATATATGATATTATATAATAGCTCTCCGACAAGTCAATTGAGATCGTGAGACAGCGAGACGCAAGGGGAGGAACATGTCTGCATCGCTGCAGGGAGAGTGAATGAGTCATTCAGCCTTTCGCTTTCGTTATACCGCACGTTTCAGAAATTGTCCTCTGAAATTTCGAATGATAATCCCGTCTGAATCTGAAATATACGGAAAAGCAGAAGAACTACATATTTTTGTTTCTCGAAAATTACAACTTTGAAACTCGGAATTTCGACTTTAATCTCGATTACGACTATAATCTCGTAATTTCATAATTACGTCTTCAAACTCGAAATTACGACTTCAATCTCTAAATTTCGACTTTAATCTCGATTACGATTTTGATCTCGTGATTCCGAAGTCACGACATTAAAATCGGAATTTCGACTTTTATCTCGATTACGACTTTAATCTCGATTACGACTTTATTCCCGATGACGACTTTGATCTCGTGATTTCGAAATTACGACTTTAAACTCGAAATTTCGACTTCAAACTCGAAATTCCGACTTCAAACTCAAAATTCCGACTTTAAACTCGAAATTACGACTTCAAACTCGAAATTTCGACTTTGATCTCGATTACGACTTTGATCTCGTGTTTTCGAAATTACGACTTAAACTCAAAATTCCGACTTCAAACTCGAAATTACGACTTTAAACTCGAAATTACGACTATAAACTCGAAATTTCGACTTGAATCTCGATAACGACTTCAATCTAGATTACGACTTCAATTTCGACTACGACTTCAATTTTTATTACGACTTTGATCTCCTGATTTCGAAGTTACGACTTTAAACTGGGAATTTGGACTTCAAATTCGAAATTCCGACGTTCAACGCGAAATTCCGACTTTAAACTCAAAATAACGATAAATTGATAAATGTAACTACGTGGTAGGATATCATCATGAAGAATGAGAACTGAAACTTTCTATGTTTTTTATCACTTTAATTTATAACTAACTTTACTGCAATTTCGTCTCAAAAGGACATTTTCAAACTTATACATTAAACTCGAAATAACGACTTTGAACTCGAAATTCTGACTTTAAACTAAAATTTCTGACTTCAAACTCGAAATTACGACTTCAAACTTAAAATTTCGACTTCAATTTCGATTACGACTTTGATCTTAAACTCGATATTTCGACTTTAATCTCGATTACGATTTTGATCTCGTGATTTCGAAATTATGACTCTAATGAGAATTTGGACTTCAAATTGAAAATTCTGACTTTGAACTAAAACTTCAGACTCTAAACTCGAAATAATGATGAATTGATGAATGTAGTCGTTACTACGTGTTAGGAAATCATCATGAAGAATGATAATTGAAACTTTCTTTGTTTTTCATCACTTTTATTTGTAACTATCGTTACTGCAGTTTCGTCCCACAAAGACATTTTCAAACTTATTCATGAAACTTGAAATAACGACTTTAAACTTGAAATTACGACTTCAAACTCAAAATTTCGACTTCAATTTCGATTTCTCAATTACGACTTTGAATTCTGACTTCCGACTTTGTTCTCGCACTTTCGCGTTAAAAGTCAAAATATTGAAATTGAAGTCGAAATTTCCAACTCAAGGTCGTAATTTAGAAATTACGACTTGAATCTCGATTACGACTTTGTAGCCGACTTGGACTTTAATTTTGATTACGACTTTAATCTCGATTACGACTTTGATCTCGTGATTTCGAAATTACGTCTTTGAACTCGGAATTTTGACTTCAATCTCGTAATTTCACGTTAAAAGTTGAAATTTCGAAACTGAAGGCGAAATTTCGAGTTTGAAGTCGTAATTTCGGAATTACGAGGTTAAACTCGAAATTATGATTTAAATCTAGATTACGACTTTGATTATCGACTTGGACTTTAATTTTGATTTCGCCTTTAACCTCAACTTGGACTTTGATCTCGTTATTTCGAAATTACGTCTATGAACTCGGAATTTCGACTTCAATCTCGAGATTTCACTTTGAAAGGCGAAATTTCAAAATTAAAGGCGAAATTTCGAGTTTGAAGTCGTAATTTCGGAATTACGAGTTTGAACTAGAAATTTCGACTTCGATTTTGAATATATAGATAATGAATATTTTTTCAACTCATTTATGTTTATTCATTTTTTTCAAAACATTTGGTAGCTTGATACCTTTATGAAAAATCGAATTTTGCCCAACATTCATTTTCATTAAATTTCAGATCCATTGATTTTTAAAGCCAGCTATTTCAATAATCGAATACCATAGACATACCCATCAAACTCAAATGAAAATGAAAAAACTTTACCAACACGTGAATACGGAACATATTCTTTAGAATTTATATATTTCAATAGCACATTTAGACTCGGCCAAGTACCTAAGCATGACCATCTACACAATAATAATGTAGTCTAAATGTATCAGAGGAGAACGAACTTCAGTAGAATAGGTTGAAATTCTGAATGGGGAAGAGCTTCAACATCCTCTATGTATTGGAAAAATATATATTAATGGAAACTCTTCACCAGAACATGAAATCTTCAATACAAGTAGATTGAAATCTAGACCACGAGGAGAGCATTTCAATGAAAAATCTCTCCAAGAGCAAATCCCCCTGGACTTAATTTTTTTAAGTAGCACCAACACAAATCATGACATTATTGGCATGTTCTCCACCACTTTATTCAAGTCATTGTGCACGAAATTAAAATAAATTTGGGCAGTACAAACATTGTTCTTTTTTCATAACCAAAAAATCCATTCTTAATGAAAATTATTCTGAATAATATTCGTCCTTTTGTTTGACAAGAATTTTCTTCCACTGATAATAAACTTACTTTCATTTCTATGGCACATAACATAATGAAATCACTTATCAACAAGCTCGTTGAAAGTATGATTTTGCATGTTTTCATGAGGTGAGTGTTTCATACAATCAGATTTGTGCACTAACGGTTGAGCATGTCATATGAGTGACTGGCGTCAACTAGATTATTATCACACAATGCAAATATGGAATAATCAATTGAAGGTAATATCAACAAATCATTAATAATCGTGCAAATTTCTTTACTTTTTCCAGATGATAATCTCGCATCATGAAAATACTTTCTTTCAGTAAGTACAGTACATTTCTTTGATGTTCCCCGCCCCCTATTATTTTTTGAACGGGTCAACTCAAAAAATTATAATTTGGGATAATCAAATTAATGCATGAATACTTCATTTTGAAGTGAAATTGACAGATGAAACTTTCAAGATGGCGACTGGGCGCCATCTGGGGAAAAAATTGAATGGGAAAGGGGGTCTTGTGATACATCATTTTGAAGTTCCTGACGAGTACTTCACAACCCTAGAATATGAAGGTAATATCTTCACCTACTACAAAATGGGGGAACATTTAATAATTTCCTAAAAACAAACACATTAATATCGATATTTCTAGAAATATAAGGTTTGTTAAGTTATTTTTTGTTTATAAAAACATCAAAAAATGTCAGTACGTCAAAGAACATCATTGTTCATTTAGAATATTCTCATTTAGTTTTCGGTTTCACTGGTAGAAAGGTACCACATCAACAATCTCTAAAGTGGTCAATTCTCGTCCACAGGAAGAAAAAATTTAAGCGATTTTTATATACAGTGCTGTGCGTAACTTTCACGAGACCGAAAGGATTTTCAATGAACGTTTTCCGAATCGTCCTTTCTGTAGAAAATATTGAGGGAATTTGTATCCGAATTCACAACTACCGGTAGTTAACATAAAAAAAGGCCCCAGGTCATCCGACATTCCGGAAGAACAGCAAATGCAAATAATTGGTGAGATGGTAGCAAATCCTGAACAGTCTACTTATTCCGTCGCGAATGTTTGTGAGGTGTCTCCTTCTACTGTGTGGAGACTTTTGAAGAGGTATCATCCATACAGAATTGAAATGGTACACCAATTAACTGAAGTTGAACATGATCGAAGAACAGAATTCTGCGAAATCATGACGGAAACCATTGCAAGGCATCCTACCTATCTCCACAATATTTGTTTTAGTGACGAATGTACATTTTTCTTAAATGGGAATGTTCACAGACAAAATTGCCGTTTTTGAAGTAACACCAACCCTCAATATTCAGAAAAAATTAACGTTTGGGCAGGAATATTGGAAACCATATTGTAGAACCTCTATTTATTGATCAGAATTTAACAAGGAAACTGTATTTGAATATGCTGGAAACTGTTGTTGATCCTCTCATCACTGAAATCGTCGAAGCGAATCCTAATGAATTCGATAAGGATATTGTATTCCACAAGACGGAGCACCACCACATTACTCCAGACAAGTGAAAAACTATTTGGATACTACTTTTCCCGGTAGTTGGATTGGCCGTCGAGGTCCTACAGAATGGCCAGCCGGCTTGCCAGATTTGACACCTTTGGACTTTTTTTATGGGGCTATTTGAGGCAAAAGGTGTACTAAACTGAACCTGCTCCAATATTGGATATACGGCAGAGAACAATAAATATTGAGATATTGACGTTACTGTTTTCGAAAATGTTCGGCTTGTATGGAGACTTTTGAAGAGGTATCATCCATACAGAATTAAAATGGTACACCAATTAACTGAAGATTAACATAATCGAAGAACAGAATTCTGCGAAATCATGACAGAAACCATTGCAAGGCATCCTACCTATCTCCACAATATTTGTTTTAGTGACGAATGTACATTTTTTTCAAATGGCAATGTTCACAGACAAAATTGCCGTTATTGAAGTGACACCAACCCTCACGTTTTCCAGGAAACACATACCCAATATTCAGAAAAATTAACGTTTGGGCAGGAATATTGGGAAACCATATTGTAGGACCTCTATTTATTGATCAGAAATTAACTGGGAAACTGTATTTGAATATGCTGGAAACTGATGTTGATCCTCTCATCACTGAAATCGTCGAAGCGAATCCTAATGAATTCGATATGAATATTGTATTCCACAAGATGGAGCACCACCACATTCCAGACAAGTAAAAAACTATTTGGATACTACTTTTCCCGGTAGTTGGATTGGCTGTCGAGGTCCTACAGAATGGCCAGCCGGCCTGCCAGATTTGACACCTTTGGAATTTTTTTATGGGGCTATTTGAAGCAAAAGGTGTACGAAACTGAACCTGCTTCAATATTGAATATACGGCAGAGAATAATAAATATTGAGATATTGACGTTACTGTTTTCGAAAATGTTCGGCGTGAAATATCAGCTAGGCTGTTCATATGTCCAGAAGTTCAAGGCAACCATTTCGAGCATCTTCTGAACTGACATCAAGCTTATTACCTCATATTATGTAGTTAAATGTCAATGTATTCAGGCAATTATTAAAAGTTCCGCCATTTTGTAGTAGATGAAGGTATAGACATTATATTCTAGGGTTGTGAAGCATTTGTCGGGAACTTCAAAAAGATGTGTCATAAGACCCCCCTTTCCATTTAATTTTTTTCCCTGATGGCGCCCAGTCGCCATCTTGAAAGTTTCATCTGTCAATTTCACTTCAAAACAAAAATAAAAGGGGGAGACATTAAAGAAAAGCACTGCATGCAAAATACTATACAATGCACAATGTACATTTTAGTATATCTGTCAAATTCTTATAAAAAATGATACAATTGTCAATTGTCATGCATTGATTTCATTATCCCAAATTTCAATTTTTTGAGTTCAAAAAATGAAGGGGGGGGGACAATAAAGAAATGCACTGTATATTTATTAAGTGTGATGCTGTTTTTCGTAATGTTCTTGTATTGGATTGCATATATTTTTTAATGTTGTTAAGTAAGGTAATGTTATCTCGAAACAAGTGCTCACTTATCGAGTAGGCATCATTTATGCAAAAAAAATGTATTTGCTGTATACATTCTCTCTCTCTTTTCATATTTTTTACCGAAGTGTGCGCTGGTCAGGCCCTATCCCCCGAAGCCCCGATACATTCGGGAGGACAGGCCAGCATTATCAACCAACGACCACTTCCCACACCGTGGGGTTAGTGATCATTGGGTCCGATAATCATGTGCCCTGAGCAAGCGCAGTGAGCCAAGAATGATAGCCTTATTATTATTATATGTCAAGGTTGTGCTCACTGTTTCCTTCGATTACCGTGAGGAAGTACATCAGGAGTTCTTGCCACATGGTCGTACGGTCGAAAAGTAGTATCATCTTGAAATTATGCGCCGCTTGCGAGAAGCAATGCGACAAAAACATCCGGTACTGTGGAGAAAAAATCCATGGCTTTCGCATCAAGACAATGCACCTGCTCACTTGTCATTGCTTGCTAATAATTAACATGCCTCAGCCACCGCATTCAACAGATTTGCCCCCCTGCGACTTTTTTTGTTTCCAAGATTGAAGAGACCCATGAAAGGGCGGTGTTTTGCGGCGATTGAGGAGATGAATACCGAATCGCTGGGAGAGTTCAAGGACATACCAAAAAGGGCATATCAGATTGAAAAAAACGCTGTATTATATCTGAGGAGGAATAATTTCAAGGAGACAAAATAGAAATTGATGAATACAGAAATATTTGTTGAGAAAAATGAAAATTCACATTCGGATAGCATATCTACATGATGCGATATTGAAATGTACGACTATTTATCTAGAGTACCTAATTATGCAACAAAATGTTTGAAAACAAATAAACCTATGCAAACAATAATTATGATAAGTTCAGATATGCTGACAGAACTATAATATAATCAATTTCGAAATTATCCAGCTGTTATGTGACAGCTTCTCTTAAACTAATTAGTAATTAGTTGCCGAAACTGAAATGACTATATATAGCAATTCTCTCGCACTCCATCAACTTACCACAACGCCCTCCTGTCTCCCTCGAATCCCGGGGGAATCAAACTTTGATTGATTTCCACAACTGGCATCTTGAAGACATCGTTGATGTTGAATTTGAATTCCATTTCAATCAAAACACCTCGCACAGGTTCCTAATGACGAATTAAGCCAAGGTTAGACCACTCGAACTGTCACGAGATCGTTCATCAGCGAATGTTCTCCTTTTTGGAAATTTGGATCGGACACTTCGGCTATTCACTGTTTGACATTTAAAATGATATTATTTTGCGTTATGCCAAGACTGTGTTTTGTTCAACAGCGTGACACGAACCCGTTAGATTTGTAGCGACTGTGGTGTAGGTGATTCACGAAGGATGAAGTTTTCTGGGCTGGTGAGTGCGTTTGCGGACAGTGGCGTCGCGCAAGGGGCTGACGCAGACGTCTTGGACGCCATGTGGGTCTGATTCGGTGGGAGGGGAATGTCTCGTACGGAACTCGGTTCAATACAGGTTATACGTTCAGCCATTTCAAAGCCTTCGACAAATGTCTAGCCAAAGATGTTGCCAACAATGAGAAAATAGAATATTTATATTGCGGTCTCCGATTTCTTTCGAAATTACGAGTTAAATGTCGAAATTTCGACTTTAATCTCGAAACTTCGACTTTAATCTCGAAACTTCGACTTTTATCTTGAAATTTGGATTTCAAACTCGAAGTTTCGAGATTGAAGTCGGAATTTCCAAGAAACAAATAATAAAAATATGTGGCCCGTCTGCGCTCCCTCGGATATCGAACCTCAAAGGTATAGTCGAAGTGAACGGTATTGTGCACACTCACAGTTGTCGGCACGAGAGGGATGTGAAATTTGGTGTTCCACAGGGTTCCGTATTGGGCCCAGTGTTGTTCATCATATATATAAATGACCTGAGTCCATTCTTATCTCCATATGCAAGTGTTCTATTTGCTGATGACACAACACTTATATATTCACATAAAGATTACAGCTCCCTGATCTCTTCAGCTGCAGATGCCAAGGGAAAAGCCGAAAGGTTGTTCCCGCAAACAGGCTGAAACTAAACAATGATAAATCACAGAACTTAATAGTTACCATTAATACATCTCTACTAGTGGAAAATGATGTAAAATTGCTAGGATTTATTTTGGATGAAAGACTCAGTTGGTCAAATCATATTAAGCAGTTGAACTTTTTTTTTATTTGTTTCAGGGATTTCAAATCATTTTATATAGTAGACAATGGAAGTCCGAACTAGTGAAATTCAATTTGAAATATGCTCACTGAGACATTATCTTTAAATTATTTACTCTTACATGTATATTCTGTTTATATTCTATTATGGTATATGTCTAGTTTTATATCTCCTTAATGTTTTTATCCAATGAACAAACTTTTGTGACTTGCTACAAATATGCAACTGTATATGAAGTGGTTAAATAAAGTACTTACTTACTCTCAAAGGCCAAAAAAAAAACCAATACATAGAAATGAACCGGCAGCGAACTAGTCCACGTGGACTGAAGAATTGGCGGTTCGTATTGGATAATTCTTACTAACCGATATTTATGATTGGCTGAAGAGTCATAAAATTAAAATTTGAAGTCATGTTACGGTGACGAATAGAAATCGGAAATGCGGTGGTGGTTATTGCTGTCGTGTTCAGTTCAGGAACTGAGTGTGATAACAACGCAGACTTTTTCCAGTGTAGTGATTCCAATACCGATGGTAAACGATGCTAAAAAGAGATACCAGTAAATAAGATTCGGGTAAATTTGAATATTGAAATACAGAGAGTATGTTTCAGTGTATATAAGAATCTACATCTCAAGTTTGGTTTCGAGGGAAACAAACTCACAAGCAACGTCAGATTTGATCGATATTCCTTTCTCAACTGTACTGTCAAAAATTAACCTTATGAACGCAAGATGCGATGTAACACAGGATGACTAAAACCTTCAGATGTGCATCTATTAGAATCATTGAAAAAAGCAATATGCGACTGTTTTCAGAATTGGATAAAGAAACTAGGATTTATATTTGAAATAATGAACAAAACGTCAAGTAGTTATGGAAAGCAGAAGAATAGTGGAATTGCGTAACAAATACGTAGAGCAAATAACTAAATAAAGACAAGAACAATGGCAAATTTTCTATTTGGACGAAACTTGGTATGACACTCACGACACAGTTACGAAAGGGTGGACTTATGATTCGAGAATGTGTATGCAAACAAAGAATCGCGACTAATCATCGTGCTTTGCGGAGAAAGTAAAGGATGGGTTTCGAATTCTTTGAAACTATGTGGAAAAAACTGAAATGTTGAATATCATAAGAACATCGAAGCTAATATTTTCGAGGAATGGTTTGAAAACAAAAATTTGGATACGAATACTATACTAGTTCTAAACAATGCTTCCTATCATTCGCGACAGCTCATCAAAGTACCGAACAAAAATTCGAGATGTCCGTTTACGGACCGCGAAAGGTTGACCCGCGGACCGCTCCAAATATTGTATTATATACCAAGTACATATAAAAATCCGTAGATGAGGTATACCATACCTTTATCAATTAAAATAACACAAAATCTAATTAGTACGTATTCTATTTCAAGTTGCCTAGTTAACCTGATTTACCTACTACTGATAAGTTTCCTATCTAGCCTGTGTGTCTGCGAATCATACTGATGCGATTTAAATATCTTCAAATCTCTGTTATGCATACGAAACATCCATACATTGAACGTTGTACTATTTTTTCGGAAATATGTGCGGGATCATTCCAGAGCGCACCGAGTACTTATTACTGCAGCGTGCTTGCTCCTGTTTTGTTTTGTTGAAACAAGCACGAGCGCGTATCGAAATCGATAGTGCGGGAGTCGTAAAGCACTGAAAGCAGACTGCCAGTCATCAGTCGCACCACAAACAATGGAGTAACCGTTTTATGATCTCTATCGTTTTCGTTCGTTTGATAAAAAATCTTTCTGTACCTACGTTGATATGGGTGGCAGAATTTATTGAACAATATTGTTTTACGTTGCCTGATAGGCATCAAGCGGATCCAGTGTGCCTTATATGCAATAAAACTGTCGCTATTGTTGAAAGTGGAAATTTGAAGCGACACTACGAAACAACTCATCAGCAATTCCACAAAAACTTTCCTCTTGGCAGACAGGCTCGTAAAGAAAAAATGTCAGACATATCTCAGTTCTTACGAAAACAGTACAAAATTACTAGTTCGTTGCATGAGCGACCAAGAACAATCCACAGAAGCAGCGTTACGTGTGTGTTGGACGCTTAATAAACACCAGAAACCATTTTCAGATTCTGAGATAGTGAAGGAATGTATGTTGGCAGTAGTTACGTCACTTTTTGAAGAAAAAAAAATTGTCTCTGCAATTCAAAGTATTCCATTGTCAGCGAGAAGTAATACGGACATTAAAAACAGTCTTCTTGAACTTCTGCAAAAGGCTAACAATAGTTCCGTTGAAAGGTAACACTCGAGGAGAAGACTTATTCAAGGTCATTGATGATTTTATTACGAAATATAATAACAGTTATGATAAAATGGTTTCGCTGTCAACTGACGGGACCCCAGCAACGATTGGCAAAGAAAAAGGTGTAGTAAAGAGAATCAGAGATCAAAATTCAGGTCTAATATCGTATCAGTGCATAATTCACCAGGCAGCCCTTTGTGAAAAACTTAGTGCTACACTCAAAGAAGAAATGGAGGTAAATTTTCGTTATGTGGACACCCGGCGATTTTGAAAAAATTACGGCCTTTCAAAGTTCAGAAAAGGGCAACTTTTCAGCCTTTTTTTTCATTAAATAAACTATTTAAAAACACATGCATTTATTCACTAGGTCACCTTTACACCTTATTCGTCCTTCTTTAACACTTTTCACTTCAAT
>NW_019292608.1:0-47455 GCF_000500325.1 Leptinotarsa decemlineata | reverse complement strand
GAAATTATGAATTTATTAGTTAAGTTTTAATTACTACTTATTATATTTTGTTATTTTCTAACAAGTTTATTATAAATTATGTAATTTATCTATCTATCTATCTTCACATTTAATAACTTTCATTTATTGTTTCTTGCTGCTTATTTCCAACATAATGTTACGCCTCTGGTCAAACCACCTTGGTGCCTGAACGGAACTCGGCGCTTGTCACATTACGAGTCCTCTCCCATCTCTTGTCTAAGTAAACGACTGTAACATAACAACTGCCCGTTCAAAATGGCAGCAAATCAACAAATATTCGAAGATTAAGTTATTAGTGATCCAAAATAACATTATATTCAGGCCATATTGACGATATCTTTTCACAAATGCAAAAAGACCAATCATTCTACTTCAAAAGTATTCTGTCCGCTTTGCACAAAATTAATTCGAATCAATTTGTCACTTCCCAAAATAAATTCGGGGTTTTCCAATCGAAACATTAACTATCATTATTTTTATAGCTCTCTTAATTTTCTCAAAGTAATTCTGTCATGCAAGTCCCATCGAGTATTCAGATTCGTTCCGGCATGTGTCAGAGCAATTTATGGGGAACTCATAGTTTCCAATAAAATACGTTCGTTTTTGATATTATATCGCCAGAACAGGCAATAGTCGAATTAAACTCCACAGTAGAACATTGAAATTGTATCGTTCTGTAAGATTACATAAAGATATACCAGAATACGTGTAAGACATAAATTCTTGCTGGATAGTTCCGTATTCATTATGAATGTAAATACGATCAGTAAGAGGCAATAAAAATGTGTGTTCAAAACGGCAAAAAGGCGGTGTGTCATTATTCATTTCGCAAATAGTGGAAGTACATGAGTCATAATAATTACCGGCCAACCCCAGGTGATTACTTTTATCGCGCTGGTATCAGGGAAAGTTTATATGACTACAAAAGATTTTGATTATCATTCAAAAGGTGTGCTATAACTTTTTACTGCAGCAAGCAGCGGTGTTTCTGTCGCATACGTGAATCAGTACTTTCGTAGGGTGATATGTATTACTTAACTATATACAATGCATTTCTTTAATGTCCCCCCTCCTTTTATTTTTTGAACGGGTCAATTCAAAAAATTTAAATTTGGGATGATGGAATTATGAATACTTTATTTTGAAGTGAAATTGATGAAACTTTCAAGATGGCGACTTGGAGCCATCAAGAAAAAAAATGGAAAAGGGGTCTTGTGACACATAATTTTGAAGCTCCTGACGAATACTTCACAACTTTGAAATATGACGTCAATATCTTCAGCTACTACAAAATGGCGGAACATTTGATGATTTCCTGAAGACAATATTTCTAGAAATATTTCTTTTCATTTCAATTATGGCAATTCCAACAACCCGATGAGGTTTGTTAAGTTGTTTTTGTTTATAAAACCCATAAAAAATATCAGTACGACAATGAACATCATTGTTCACTTAGAATATTCTCATTTACTAGTTTTACTAGTAGAACTGAGCAACCTACTTAGTCCGTCGCGAATTTTGTGAGGTGTCTCCTTTTACTGTGTGGAGACTTTTAGAAATAGGTATCATCCATACAAAATTGAAATAGTACACCAATTAACTGAAGATGACCTCATCGAAGAACAGAATTCTGCGAAATCATGACTGAAACCATTGCAAGGCAACCCACGTATCTCCACATTATTTGTTTTAGTGACGAATGTACATTTTTTTCAACATCAATGTTCACAGAGAAAATTGCAGTTATTGGAGGGACACCAACCCTCACGTTTTCCGGGAAACACATACCCAATATCCAGAAAAAAATAACGTTTGGGCAGGAATATTGGGAAACCATATTGTAGGACCTCTATTCATTGATCAAAAAACAGGGAAACTGTATTTGAGTATGCTGGAAACTACTGTTGACCCTCTCATTACTGAAATCGTCGAAGCGAATCCTAATGAATTCGATGTGGATATTGTATTCCACCAAGATGGAGTACAAGATAGAGCTCCAGACAAGTAAGAAACTATTCGGATATTACTTTTCCTGGTCATTGAATTGGCCGTCGAAGTCCTACAGAATGGCCAGCCCGCTCGCCAGATTTGACATCTTTAAACTTTTTTTATGGAACTATTTGAAGCAAAAGGGGTACGAAACTGTACCTGTTTCAATATTGGATATACGGCAGAGAATAATAAATATTTATAGAGATATTGACGTTACTGTGTTCGAAAATGTTCGGCATGAAAAATCAGAGAGGCTGTTCATATGTCAAGAAGTTCAAGGCAACCATTTCGAGCATCTTCTGAACTGACCTCAAGCTTATTACCTCATATTATGTAGTTATATGTCAATGTATTTAGGCAATTATCGAAAGTTCCGCCATTTTGTAGTAGTTGAAGATATTGACATTAAATTCTAGGGTTGTGAACAAATTGTCAGGAGCTTCAAAAATGTGTCACAAGACTCCCTTTTCATTAAATTTTTCTTCCCAGATGGCGCCCAGTCGCCATCTTGAAAGTTTCATCTGTCAATTTCACTTTAAAATAAAATATTCATGCATTAATTCCATTGTAACAAATTTAAATTTTTTTTCAGTTAACCTGTACAAAAAATAAAACGGGGGGGGACATTAAAGAAATGCACTGTATATCCTTCCAACAAACAAAGTTACCCAAACAAAGATAGATGTGTGATCAAAGCATGATCACCACGCACATTTGCACCTGTTGGTTGAAACAAACAAGCCTCCTTACGCTGCTCAGTCAGATTTGACTGCAATCGGCTGGCGTAAGTACTGATACGGCTAATTTGTATCCCTACACTACATCTGAAAACTTTTACTGTAACCAGATGCATATTATTAAAAAAATAATAATATTTTGGTCATTCCTTATTGTGACTCTGTACAAGCAGTCTTGTCTGGAAGACCACGTGCACTATTTTTTTCAGTGTTGGACATAGTAGTGATACTGATATAGAAAGCTGCTGCTACGAATTTGTCAATGCTTAGTTTTTTAAGAGAAACGATTCGTAGAATTTTAAGGATTTGGATATAGCTGTAACTGAAGGTAGTTTGGCCTTTCACACCGTTCAGCATATTCACAGTTTCCGCTCGAATAACTGTTCCTCTCGTGTTATTCAAGCATGCTTCGAGCAAAAATTTGGAGTTGCATGTACAAGCTATTATTGTAAATGTGCTGTCAATTAAGGCAAAGGCCATTTCATTAACGAATGCTTCAAACCATGGCTCAATGAAGTTATTTCCAGTTTCGATTCGCTATTTTTCACTATACGAAGGCGAGTAAGTTAAGCTTTTGACCGGGGCCGCACTGCAGGATTCTAGATGGTCGCTTGGAGGGTGAATGGTAAAGGTGGATGGTGGAGAGGCAATGCATCCTGGACGCAGTGAAATGAAGTTAGTATGAAAAGTAACAGTCATGCCTCTCTCTAAAGTTGCGAAAAAAATTTTACTAAGTTCATATTCGAAAATTAAAGTGGCAAATAGTGTTAAAAAAACCGTGGGGGCATACTTACAATCTAAGGCGTCAAGGCATGAGAGTCCAGAAAAAAATTATGACAACACCCTGTCAAATTATATTTGTATTTAAGGATGTCAGTTAAGGCATTCGACCTACTTTTGAAGTTGACTGAATGCAAATTGCAAAGAACTTCATCGAACTTCAGAGAAGCTATATCAGCAGTGTCGCCAAGATTTTTGAATTTTTTCCTAATGGGTCTGCTGGGTCCCAAATTGCCCTTTTTTTGTACACATAACTTATTACGCTTTCCTCCATAGCTAGGCTACCCGGCTATCAAACACGACTGATTAGGTTGGATAGACGCCTGGCGTACCTTCGGATGGTACTTATTTGGAGGTTAAATTGTGGTGGGGGGCCACTGCGGCTACCTACATTCTGTTACTCACTTTTATAAATAGCAGGATGTCCGTCAGGCAGCTATCTACCGTCCACCATCCTACCAACCTTTCTGCAGTGCGGCCCTAGCTCTAGAGTTTCGGGAGCAGACAGGAGAAACATCGGATATTATTGTAGATAATTTGAAGGAAGTATTGTTTTCAAATGACATGAATAAAAAAATGTGGCGTTTTGTGTGGACAACACGAAATGCAACTTCAGGGGAAAAATAGAAAACGATGTGATGTATACTCGAAATTGAACGAAACTGTTGGCAGACAGCCTATTGGAATTGGATGTGTAGCCCACATAGTCCATAACACCATCAAAACTTCCGCTGATTGTTTCCTATTGATTTTAAATGCACCATAGTAAAAATCTACTCATTTTTTCTACATCTATAGCATTCGAATAGAAGCTTTGGAATAGTTTTGTCTTTCCACAGTAACATAAACTGCTGTGCTACAGTTAACCAAGGTGGCTTGGGTTAATGCTCGCGCATGAGAGAGTCATAAAAATGTTACAGTCTTTGAAAAATTATTTTCTGAGTATCGACAAATGCCCCAATATATGGAAGACGTTTTTTCAAAATCTCAGCTCAGAATTGTGGTTATATTTTTTGCACGCACAAGCAGATAGAGGAGATGCTGTTGTCAAGCAGAACGTAGAAACTGCGGCGGCTGAGAAGAATACTTGGAGTAGTAGTGTCAATTCAACATAGAACTATAATAGAAGTTTTTGAATGAAAGAGATGGGAAGAGGTACAGAAAGTGCAAAATTTACTGATCACGCAAAAGTGCATTAGCTTCCGTCAGGATCTGCCAATCTTTGACGAGTTTTTACCCATTTTCAACTTTGAAAAAATCTGTGGCTGGAATGCCGACAATATTTCCAATGTCCATTCAACAAACTTCTCTTCAATTATTGAGTACGTCATTTGTCTGCCTAGAATAACTCACCTGTTGCGAGTGATTTTTCTCAAATGAACAAAGTATAGACAAGTAATAAAACAGTTTAATGTCGCAGTATGGAAGACATTTTTATTACGAAGATAAATATAAATGAATCATGTACTGAGTTTCACACTTATCTGAAAACAAGACCCGATATTTGGAAACAAATGTTTCTATCTTCATTAATAAAAAACTTGTAGAATACAAAAAATTTTGCTTTCATTATATGTATAATTTCGCAGATGTCCCACCCTCGCATAAAAATAAATGATCACGTTAACTATGCATGATAATGTTTTGAGGACTCCGGTGCTTAGATGGACAGAGTATAGCAATCAGACCGGGTCTGCATGGGTAGAAGGCGTATACGCCTTTTTTTTTCTGTCATCCTATTGCATCAGCTTGTAGCTAATAACAGCTACACAATGTTCACACTGAATTCAATTCGAAACGCAGTCCACTACACTACACATTGAACTATTCTACAATGTCTTCTGTACAGGGTTATTCAAATTCGACCCACACTATTGGGATCTTCTAGCCAAAATTCAAACCGAATAGCTACGATTTGAACCAAATTGCTTATAGGTGTCACTCTAATAAAATATACATCCAAGTAGTCTGTATACCGGTGGCTCTTGAATTGAAATCAATATTTAATAAGAGATCTTGTAGTTCTTTTATAATTCAGAATTTGATTTGAAACCAACATAATATGTTGAATATAGAATAAAGAAAATACTTTTGTCTAGTTTCTACTGTGTTTATTTATTCGTTACGACCGGTTTTGGCTTATAAGGCCATTTTAAGTAATTATCACAAATTGTCAAGTTGCGTCTTAAATAGTGTGGCCGAGTATCTGCTCTAGGTACCTGACCTAACACGTTACCAATATTACCAACTATTGGATAGATCCTAAAATTCCAAAATAGAAAGGGGCGAGCTGCATAGATCTAGTTGGTCGTTGAGCGTTATGAACTTGGGGTCCTTGTTCAATTTATTCATTTCCAACGCTTCCAATAAATTCATCTCCCTTCCTTTGTTACATTTTTGTTACAATTTTCATGTTTCCTTTATTTATTGTTTGGTTTGTTTCTTTTAGATGTCCATATATGGCTGATTTTGTATCTGATAATACATGTTCTCGGTATCTTATGTCGAAGTTTCTGCCTGTCTGACCTGTATAAGCTGCTGTTTCCTAAATTATTCTTATTAGAAAATGATGTGCTTATGTTGAGTTTTGAAAAATGGTTCTTTATATTTTCTGAGAGCTTCCCTGAATAACTTATGCTAGCATATTTTTTACCTTTTTTATGTTCTTCCTGATTGAGGTATAGTTCCTTCATGATCAATTTATTGTTCTTATTGGAGATCAGTTTTTCAATTAAGTTGGCGGGAATATGGTTGTTATATGCTATCTGCTTTATGATCTTAATTTCTTCTGGAAAAGCCTCTCCTGATGACGGTATCGTAAATGCTCTATGTATCATAGATCTGAAGGCCGATAATTCGTGTGATAATGGACTGAAAGAATCCATCGGTATTGTACAGTCTGTGAAGGTGATTTTTCTATAGATGTTGAACTGAAATTTATCATTGCGTTTTGTTATAGTGAGATCCAGGAAGTTAATGCTGTTGTTTTGTTCTATTTTGACCGTGCATTTTACCTTATAGTGTAGAGTATTAGGGAAGTTCACGAACTGGTTTATCTGTCTCTTCGAGTCGTCAAAACTCACGAGGATATCGTCCACATAACTGAACCAGAATAAAATGTGTTTATGGGATAAGGCATTCTTCAGGATATACTCTAAGTTGTCCATAAAAATGTCTGCTAATAAGGGGCTCAATGGTGATCCCAATGGGAGGCCTGAATTTTGCAGGTAGAAGTTATCATTGTACTCAAAGTAATTTTGTGTGAGACAGATATGAATGATGTTACATAGTTCCTCAGTGATATATGAATTGGTATTCTGTTTATCCAATAGGTCTTTCAGCAGAGGAAGGCATTCGTTCATCGGAATATTTGCAAACATGTTTTTCACATCAAAGGATACTGATTTGATGTTATTAATGTTGTTAATATAAATGGATAAATGGAAAAATCGGGCATATACAGATGTCACCTCAAAAACCACAAGAGGAGACTAAATCATCTGTCGGTAACAAATAAGACAGATGGGTATCCGCGGCTAAGCTAAACAGTGGAGACGGGAGTGGGTTAAACAACTTATTAAATTTCAAATAGATCTTAATGGGCGCCAGGTAAAGTTAATCCTCCAGATACCCTAAGTAACTCACAATATCAATAACTTACCCATTAATATTGGAAATAAAAGATAAAGATCCCCAATATGATTTATTCAGAAATCCTAACTTGCATGGATTAACCGACAATGCTTCTAAGACAACAATGCAATATTCACACTACTACGCGATGTTCAAATGTCAATGCAAGAGCGCGGTGTATATAACCACGAATTCAATCAGCCATAAATTACGGTAGTAACGACGCTCAAAATACAAGTCATTCAGCCATCTAAAATTTCAAATGACCCGGGAGGTCCATTGAGACATCTTTTTAAAACTATTGAAGCTGTTGTAATGATAATTTCACGTTTGTGAATTCCGCTTGCTATTTCTGTAAAATACGTTTTGGAATTTCAGTTTGTTTAGGTGCCACCCTATCATTCAGAAGATTGATTATGATGGTTCATCAGCATTCTTTATCTTCAGAAGACACTAGTTCTATAGATTCTACATCTCAAGTACTTACGTCCCATTAATAAGGTAGGATAAGGTAATTTATCGATCTTTCAGATATATACAAATGAAATACAAATACACATACATACAAACATTATCAAACATTATCACCCAGGAATGAATATTATACTGCTCTGCCGTTTATTTGTGTTTCTGTGGATGAGACAGCTATAGATGAAGTATAAAATACTATTCCTGAACTTTCAAAAAAACTGCCACCCTCTCAGTTCAAAATCAAATTGAAATTATATTTTTTTCGAAATCAATTACATGATGAACTTCTATTCTTTTCTTCTTCGACTGATTCATGACCAATAATAGTTTGCTTTTTTGCGAAAATTGAACCTCGCCTTTTACTATAACTTTATAAATATCAACAGAACTAATATTTTATTACAGTTAATACACTCAAAATCTACTATTCCACCACTAACACAAGAGTTGGCAGCACAAATCTCTCAATATTGATGTATCTATATTATTCCATTAGACTGTCACTTGAGACCTATTTGGTTGAAAATGTCCAAAAATGGCAAATTTTATACTCACTACTGAGACATCTTGAAAGAAGTAAGCACTTCAATTATTGCTTTTCATGAAACTTCTCAACTGATGAAGGACACCCTCTAAAAATATAATGGATTCAAGTTTCCTCGACCAGAATAAGAAACCAGCAAAAGCCTTTGGGTATCTATGTGGGCAGTATAGATGTGACATCGTATCTCGACGGCAGCTGAAGTATCATTATAATAAATCATGAAATGAGTTTCGTGTTTTTTTTTCCAGGGAAGACATTTTCTTTTGGCTCTAACTTATTCGGGCAAGCTCAACCAAGTTAACTCTCACTAGATGGGAATGACTGAAAATAAACCAATGCATTTTAAAAATTACTCTGATGAAAATAATCGTTCATGGAATAGGGAACACTTTACTCCACAGAAAAATTTCAATGAAGTGTTAAACTTGAAGTAGAAACACAATTTCTCAATAAGTATGAGTTAACTTTCTTATTAGTCAGTGGGCTATGCTTGAAGACTGGCAGTAAATAAATCTGAAGAAATGAACTTTAAACGTTTTAGAACTTTATGTTGGAATGAGAACATCATTTCAAAATGTTTTGAGGAGTTTCAATCTCGGGAGTTCTGAAATTTTCAATCCACTGACTGTATCTCATCTCAAGCGTATCTTACACGTAACGTACTTTTCAATTATGTCGGTTGGGATGTACATCAAAAGTACGTCTTTTCACATTCTGCCTATTCAAAAAATTGACGAATAAATTGATAAATAAATAAAGCAACCATCAATACCACTGTAACGAGTGAACCCATTTGTGAATATTAGAACAGTTCAAAGAAACATACAACTATTCAGCTTCGATAAATCAATTATTTCCGGAATAATACCCTTTAATGAAAGTCCTTCGCTTCGCTGGTAAACCCAGTGTTCCCATTCATTGCGTGTCAGAGTGTGAAATCCTGTTAATTCAATATTGTGGAATGAATGGTCAACTCTGTTTTCAAATTTCATATACTATACAATTCCGCTGATATAATGGACTCATACAAAAAAGTAACTGTAAAAATGGATGGAGCGTAAATTTAAATTTATACATGAATTTATGTTACATAACATGCTTTTATTTTCTATTCAGATAACTGAAATTGCACGTCAAATATTATTCGTAAAAACTGCATTGAGGGGCATCGCAGTAAATTGAATTTTATATGGAATTTCATGGATGTGAAGCATATGAACATATGTTCACTTGAAAAAAACTTCATTTGTTGTATATAATGTGGTGTGAAATTATAATTGTTCTGCTACTTATTTATAGGCGACCAGTAGTACATGCTGCCTATTGAAAAATAAAGTGCCTAGAGTGAACGGCATGCAATGAATAGACGTATAGACAGTAATATTGTTTTCTGTAACTCGTAAGGCTAGGCGCACACGGGCGATTTTTCGGTCAATTGAAAATCGCCTCGAATTTATGTCTAGGCGTACACTTAGGCAACTTTCCAGTTGAGGAATGGATGTTCTCGAGTTGAAACTTGTGCATGTTGTCTGAGAATATCATAAATATACAATGGACTTTGTGGAGTTGACCTATTTTCTTTTTTCAGTGATCTGTAGGGTGCCAAAGTTTGAAAAGAATATCACGCATAATTCTGCTCACGATTTTTGTTCAACATTTCTATCAATATTTTCTTCGAAAGTTTCATTATACAACTACGATATTTCGTTTATTTCACTATTAAAGTTTGGATGCAAATCAAGAAAACAATTCAAAACACAACAAATCAGCAAACAAGGCAACTGAGGCCAGAGGAGATTAACTAGTGACTGGCCGAGTATTCAGTCAGCTGTGCGCGCGGAAAGATTACAACCTGTATGTTACATATGATCAGCTGACTTTCTCCTCGCCTAGAAATCTGTGACAAGCCACTGATTTTTGAGTCGGCGCGATTCTTGATCGCCTGTGTGCGCTTCCATTTCCATCTATGTTGTACAGATTGGCCGATGAAATAGATGCCTGGAAATAATCACCCGTGTGCGCCTGGCCTAATGGTGGTCGTAGTTTTGAATGAGGCCTAGCGCACACGGGCGTTTATTTCGAAGCAACTATTTCATCGATCCATATGTACAACATAAATATGAATGGAAGCGCGCACATAAGCGATCGAGAATCGTACCGATTTTAAAATCTGTGACATGTCACAGTGGCGTGTTTTTTGTCGCAGTTGAGGACGACGGCATTGATTTATTCAACATTTCCAAGTTAGAAGTAGGCTAAGATAAAATTTTGAAGAAAATCAAATAGAAATTCTAAGACTACTGTGAATCCCAGAGAAATGTCATATTTGGGAGATTATACAGAAAAAAAGCCAATCGTTTCATAATTTTTCGACTGAACTCAGAAAGGCTGTCAAACTGAATTATTAACTCAATCAGGAAAAGATAATTTGTGACAGAATAGTCACTTGGAGAATGAGGTTGAAGTTGCTACTTGTGAAAATGCATTTTGTCAAAGCAAGCCGAATGTAAACATCGTAAATCACTCGAGCAAGTGATGACCATTTTTTGAGAGTGGAGTACTGTGTTTTTTCTATGACTTGTCACAATTAGTTTTATTTGTGACAGATATTTCGAATAATATCAGATACTTATTTTTTCAAGCCGTATGTGTGATTTCTTGAAAAATATTAATTCCGCTCAATATTAAATTACCTTCATTTTTTATAATATGCAGCATTGTTACTCATGAAAATTGATTAGTAGTGAAAACTACTTTCAAATATGCAATTATATCTAAATAGGAATCACACGTTAAAAGGTAAGACCTTGTTAGTTCTTAGCTCCCACAAGTTTTGACTTCTGAGGGTTGTTGTTCGTAGGGATGCGACAGCTGGTTAACGAAAGAACATATTTTGTATATATTTGAATATATTTTATCTAAAATAACAATGTCCTGTATCTCAAAAGTTAAGGCGTTTAGGACATACGTACATAGGACGTTTTTTCCTTAAAATGGATCTAAGAATTACCTCCTTAAATATTAGCATGTGTTTAAGGAGCACCCTGTATATTACCTTCGCCTAGGAATTGGAAATTTTTTTTTGGTCTTCGATCTCGTGTATTTGACTATTTCAATGCTCCAAAAATATTTTTTCACAAAATTTTTGAATGAAATTTTTGAAGAAATTTTAATGACGTGATGCAGATAATTAGAATAACATATCTTACACCTATTGTCAATGGGCATAATTGAAGACCGGCCATAAACCAAATCATCTTAACGAACAATTCGTTGAGACCAGTATCAACTCCCTATACTGTAGATTGATGGACTGACACCTATATAGCAGAAAACAACTACTCCCCTGGCTAATACCACGACAGGTGTCAGTGAAATATTTTTCAATTATTGGAACACACTTGCAGACCGGTTTCTGATTTTTCATATTCAATTTATGGAGTTTTATTCAATTCTAGAGCGGCATTGTATTTTTGAAAGAGTTTCTTCGAATATTTTGAACAGTGAAATTCAATTCCATCAAATTGCGGTTGATATGTTACAAACAAAGGGTCATGTATTCGATTTTGGAGATATCAATGATATGACTACGACTCAGCTTTTATTCGAAGATGGTCATTGGTGAAATTTGAGACTGTCATCCTGCAACTAAATAAATCCCGTGTATCTATAGAGAAGAATCCAAGAAGTATTATGAAAACTTTCATTACATTCAAGTGAGTTACCAAAGTGAGATTGTAATGAAAAATTGATTTCCTCCTGACAGAAACTAATTTTCAAACAAATTTCTATCGATGATTCTTCTCTCACGATCACTGCTCCCAATTCGAATCCCCTTATCTGAATGATATTTCAACGGCTCTGGCTTCGACAAATATCAGAAAATAAAAAGGCCTAGGAGTTACAAAAACCCGTTTAAAGCTGTCAACTTGAACTGGATTGTCTAACCCCCATGATGAATTCCGCGAATATGCAAATCCAAAACAAATAAAAGGTTTTCCCCATCGTTTCGGCTTAAGTACTCTTTCCACATATGTTTTATTTGCAAACCCATAAATCTGGTTATGGAACAAGGACATTTTTATTGCGAGAGAATATAGGATGTTCAAAAATGGATGTCACATCAGTGGGAAATAGAGAAAGGAAATTATACGATATCGAAAAGGACTGTGTGATGATTTATTTTCATTTGTCGGGTCTAATAAAGAACGTGGAATTTTTCATCTTGAATAACTTCTCCAAAATATTTCTTCCTGCATATGTGTTATCAGAAGAGCCGTTTACAGTTCGCAACTTATAATTATGTGCATAGTTACGTCAATCTTCATTGCCACAATCATAACTGCAGTATTTTTTACACTTGAGAACTAAGTAACTGGTTATCAAAAATATTCTGGCGTTAATCATGCTCGCCAAATACATTTTCAGTGAGTGAGAATATATAGGGTTTTTCATCAAGCGCTTCCTATCGCTAAATTTAAACGAAACAAAGTGGGGTGATATATCATCAACATTTTTTATTCGTTTGAAAGACCTATTGATGACATCATGAGAGAAATATAACATCGTTCGAATGTTTGCCATGGCTTCTCTGCGTGCAGCGCATTCAGAACGTCCAATTTTCCATGACTTTGGCGCAGTAATAAGGCTGAATTTGACCGATGGCATAGATTATGATAGCTTTGAGGACCGCTGTAGAAAAAATCTGACGGAGTCAAATCGCATGATCTTGGTGGCCAGTTCACATCGCTTCCAAGTGAAATGACCATCTCCTCAAATCGTTAGTGCAGAATATCCAATGTGGCATGAGCTGTGTGGCACGTAGCGCCATCCTGTTGAAACCACATGCCGTTGGTGTCCATTCATTCAGAAATGGGTCTCATCGCTGAAGACAACTCTTTGATGAAAATCAGGGTCAGTTGCCAACTGCTCCAGAGTTCATTCAGCGAACATACATCGTTGTCTATGGTCGTTTACCTTCAGTTCCTGGGTCAGGTGAATATTTCTCAGGTGCAGGCTCTAGTCACAACGCTAAATTCGCCAAGTGTTGGTCTGCGAAATGTCGAGTTTTAGTGAGCGACGTGAAATTGACTGCCTCGGATTCTTCTGTACATTCTCACAGACATCGGCAATATTTTCGACACATCTTGCGTTTCGTCTGAATGAATGACGACTGATTTGACAGATGTGTCAAAGTTCGAAATTCTCTGTTGGAAGACCCTTTATTGAAATTTTGAGTTTAATACCTACGAATACTCTGAGGTAAAGATTTCAACTCATTTTGCCAATAACGTTTTGGTGTGTTGTTGATGGTAATATAACTTTTTTGTGTGTTGTTTTAAAGCAGAAGTTTCCATCACTGCGGAAAAAAACTCTCCGAAATAGCAAGGCTGTCTGGAAATCTGATTTTTTAATTTCACTACATATATCTATAAGGTTTCGTTTGAGACTGAAAAATGGTAACAACTTCATTCTCAAAACTCGCGCAGGATATAACCCAACAATATTCGTGACACCAGCAAAAAAAGGTTATCGTAAACTGCCAAGTATTTAGTAAATTTGGTGCAGGAACATTGAAAAAGGTTTTTTATTTTTTAGAACTTTTCATATTTCCAATGTTCGTTGCTTCTCTTTGACATAGCTATCAACATGTTTGAAGTTTGTCATTCTGATTGATGACGGTGGAAAATGCTTTAATCAGGTATTGTCCCACATTGAAATCTAATGGAATGATGTTATGATACATACAAAATGTAGGTTACAGAACAGAACGTCTTTTTCAGATATTTCAAAGGAGAGAGAATTGAAAACATTCAACTTACAAAAATTCTAGCAAGCTGCTAGTGCCGAATTCCAAACAATCAAACAGAAATATGAAGCATGATATGTTGAACAAAAAGTCTCAACCACAATCACCTCCTAGACTGCAGTGATTAGCTGTTATATGAAAACTGTAACAGCGGCTTATCTAATATTCAAATTTCCATAGACTGTTTGATATACTCAATAATATCTGGCGAAAAGGATGATTTTGAAAGAATCATTAGCTTTTAGAAGTGTACTATATCATCAACGAGAATTATACTATAAGCTGAAGGAAACTATCAATTTTTTTTATTTGTTGTCCCTTTCTGATGCTTTGAATTCCTGACATTTCGCCAGTTCAGTGAATTTGAGTTCGAATGGTCGAAATGACCCAAGGCCTTCATATGAGCCCCTTAATGACAAATCTTACCTGCCTGAATGTATCAACTGAAATTCAGTTGATACGTCAAAAAGCGTACTTCAACCACGCCACTGAAGATGACTGTCGCAGTTGCAGTCGAAATGTTTGGAGATTATAGCCAGAGAAGATCACAGCAAAACGGAAACCAACCTAAATATTAACACCCGAAAAACCTGCATTCCTATATCTATGGAAAGAATTCTAGAGGCATACTACTTGAAATCGACGAGATTTGTTGAAACTTTATCAATAATTTGATAGGAATAGTAAGAAAACAGCACACATTCATTTTGAATTATTTCCGGAAAGACAACAGCCGGTAGAACATTATTCGGTATTCTGAACAAACACTTGGTTGAGTACGGTGCGACTCAAAAACAAAAAAATTAAATCCCAAGTTTGTTAAAAATGCTCAAAAAGTATTACAACACGTGTTCAAAATGAGGGCCTTTCTTTTGAATATATAAGTGAGCACGTTGTCTCAAATTAAGAACAGTCGTAACAATATCCCTTCTTCTGATGGACCTAAATTATGTGATGATAATTTCTCTAATTTCACCCACTGTTTCTTGAGAATCGAAGAAAGGTTTCCCCGTTAAAATTATTACAGAAGAAATGAGGTCTAAGTATTCGGTCGTTATTAATTCCAGCCCACATATTCAAACGAAACCAAACTTGCGGTCTGACTTCTCTGAAGTGTCGTGGATTAATTTCCACTCCAAATGTGCTCATTATTTCCAATGAAAATAACACTTTCCGAAAAAGTACTATTACGTTTCTACCCGCAATGGAACATCGTAGAATTTTTGCCTAAGTTCTTTGTTGCTTCTCGAGCGACAGGGAACATTAGGCATTCCCGCGCTATTAGCTACGTCACGTTTGGTTTATAGTTACCAGTGGCGGCCGGCGTTACTTTTTTTCGGGCATGATCTACAATACTACCCCCTTCCCTGTGGTTGTTCGCCCCAAACAACATTCCAAGAGGGGACATCACGACCCATGTAAGGACTCAGCCTCTCTATGTGGACAACTGTAGGCTTGCTCCTGGGTGACAATCGGATTCTGTACACCAGATCGTTTATCTTTTTGGTAACCAAGTGAGGTCCTTGCAACTTGGAGCACAAACCTTTCTGACGTTGGGGTTGGTATAGCCACACTGCATCGCCCTCCTTGAAGCTTACTGGCAGCGACTTTTTTGACAAATATTATTTCCATCCTGTCGCTGGAACCCTGTAATTTGGTACTGACATATTTGTGTACGATTTCCAGTCTCTCCTTCAGGTCATTCACATATTCTGAAAGAGGTATCTCTTGAGATTCATCGAAGGGGCTGACATACAATACATCTATCGCAAGCTTCAGTTCCCAACCAGTCAACAACATCAATGGTACATAACCTGTGGCGTCATATTGGGAGCGCCAACAGAAAAAGAGGGACCAATTTATCCCAGTCTCTTTGGTTTTCGGAGAAAAACATTGAGAGTTAGCTATTGATGGTGCGATTATGCCTTCCTCTTTGCCTCGTCTCCGGACCCTTTCTCGGAGAGCACAGGTCACAGCGATTACACCACTTCTCCAGGTCTCGATGGTAATTGACCCAATAGTACCTCTCACACACTCTCGCTGGAGTTTTATTTACTTCGAAACACCCTCCAGGGCGATCATCGTGAAGCTGTTCGAGGATACTCGGGATACACGTCTTAGGAAGTGGAATTTGTGGGTTCTTCCATCCAGGCTTTCCCATTTCCGAGTGAGTAGATCATCTCGAATGTTCATGGAGTCCCATTGGAGCCAGTAAACCTTTTTCTGCTGGCAGTGCTCTGGGTCAGAGGAAACCCGAAGCTGTCCATAAAGGAGTCTCTGCCCGCTACCTTATCATGTCTGGTGGGAAGTTCTACTTCCGATAGCTGGGTATCCTTGTCCTCCTAGCATTGGCAAAATTTGCATCCGGATGTCAGGCATGGTATTCTTGAGAAGACATCTGCGTTTCAGTGACTTTATCTTTTCCAATGTTGAATTTCAAATTGTTTGTAACTTTTTGATCCACCTAGCTCTTTGCCCTTCTGGTGTTCTGAAGTTAAAGAGCCATCAAAGTGCTGAGTGGTCTGTCCTTATCAAAAATTTACGGACAAATAAAAAATAGTGGTAGTGATCCACCGCTTTGACGACGGCAAGGAGGTCATTTCGAGTTGGACGTTCCCAGGGACGTCCATCTCGTCGTAATCGACACTCCTTATTTTCACCATGAAACAGTAAAATTTCAGTCAACTATTCCACTTCCGACACCAAATGTTACGTTTTCACACGTGGGTTCACCAATAATTGATTACACTGAATAATCAAACTTGAATTCCTTACACTTTAAATACAACAAACATTTCAACTAGAAATTTCAACTACTATTTGAATACATATCGCGTACCGTACTGTTACGTCCAGTTCACTGTGTACTTGACTAACGCTTGCAGCCAGGGCTTAAATTTCGCAATGGAACATCGTAGAATTTTCGTCGAAGTTCTTCGCGGCTACTCGAACGACAGGCAATATTGGGCATTCCCGCGCTCTCAGCTAAGTCACGTTTAGTTTATGGTTACCAGTGGCGGCCGGCGTTACTTTCTTTCGGATATGATCTACAACAGTACTTTAGTCGGTCCAAATAATATTTCTCAAAAAGTTTTTAAGATCTACCCTATTCGAGAGCCAGCTATAAAATTCCATCCTCCTCTCAGGATCACCTGGATGTAATTTTTGTGTGATATGTATAACATTTCAAACCACTTGTTTTCAGTTCCCTTCAAACACTCTTCTGTGGCACACCCATTTCTGCTGAGAATTGGTTCATTGATTTGAAAGGATCTGCATTTATCCGATAAAGTACCAAAAATAATTATTCTTCTTCGATATGGAAAGAACAATTATTTCACATTTGGTAATAAGTTATTTCCATTCTGCTTCCATACTTCATTCTTGGTTTCTGAAACGTACCCTACTCAGGCAAGTGTTTGTCCAAAATTCTGAATAGTGTTCTTTCCGGATATAATTCAAAATAAATTTGTGCTGTTTTCGTACTATTTCTATCAAATTCATAATAAAATTTCAACATATCTCGTTTTTCTTCATTTGAGAATAAAAACAATTCGAATGAAGTATTTGTGCAAACTTTTGATGTTTGATAAGTTCTGACAACTTGTGTTTATTCAACAAAATTTTTCGATGGAGTTATGACTATCTCAGATGAAGTTTTTTTAATACCTGTGGTTTGGGAAGAGCAACCCATAACAAATTATACATCAATGAAATCAGAATGAAAAATAATATTTTTCTGTATAAAAAAACAATATGGCACCCCATGATAGAAAGTTGATGATGGTTGCCAGGAGACGAAACGTTGGATAGTTAATCTAAATATGAAAACGTGTATTTGAAAAAAAGTATCGGTGTCAAATAACGCTAGTTTAGGGGATCCCAATGGCGGGGGTCAACTTTGAATTATCCTGTATATCAAAGTCAAGGAAAAAATGTCAATACCAGCTTCATCAGGACAAACAAAGCAAGCAAAGACTGGCTATAAATCAAATCATCTAAAGGAATAATTCGTTCAGGCCAATTTCAACTCCCTACACTGTAGGTTAATGGACTGACACCCATCAGAAAACAACTACTTTCCTGGCTGATACCACAAATGGCATTGGATTATATCCGACAGGTGTCAGTGCAGGATTATTCACTGAAGTTATTCCTGCATACGCCATTGGCGATAAAACTGCGGCAATAGATTTTCAATTATTGAAACACACTTGCAGACCTACAGTGGAGAAAGTTGAGACTGGCCTGAACGAATTGTTCCTTCAGATGATTTGATCTCGATTGAAAGCCAAATTCTACACTTCATCTCTCGAAGGATTTTCCTACAGCCAACTGAAATTCATCATTTGTCTGTGAATTATTTGTCTTCTTCGCATGAAATGTTTCAGTTAATCAAAATCAAGGTTTAATCCTAGACTACTCAATATGCTTTCTTGACATTGGAATCAATATTCAAGTTCCGTAAAGGGCGTGTGCCTCGAGCCAGTTATTGGAAACTGTATGGGGGATTTCACCGAACATGACCAACAAACCAGAATTTAGATTGTATTCGCAAATTGTTTTAGGGTATTTATTCTATATCTTGTTTTGTGAATCACGTACTTTGAAATAATTTTTAATTGTATTATTCAGTGAAATTCAACAAACATATGAATCTATGCTAAATGTTTGCTTATTTTATTTTGCGACGGTTTGAGTCAATATATTCAGTGAATATATTGAACGCTGGTGTGATATAAACTTATCGCAGTTGAATATAGACAAATGTCATAAATTTACTTTTTTCCGTAATAACTTAGTTAGTTCAAGAATAGAATACAACTCCACAATTTGGAGCCCATCGATGCTTATTTTATTTTGCGACGGTTTGAGTCAATATATTCAGTGAATATATTGAACGCTGGTGTGATATAAACTTATCGCAATTGAATATAGACAAATGTCATAAATTTACTTTTTTCCGTAATAACATAGTTAGTTCAAGAATCGAATACAACTCCACAATTTAGTGCCCATCGAATAATGTGGATATTGATATGCTTGAAAGTGTTCAAAACAAGTTTTTCAGGTACTCTACATAGAAACGGAAATAGTTATTATAATCACAAAACTATATTGGACATTCTTAACTCAAAAACTCCAGATCATAGAAGACTAGAATCGGATCCTACGCTAATTCACGAAATAATAATCAATAGTACTATTCATTTTGCAGAACTTGTTGAACTTGAATATGAATCCAAATACAATAAGATTGAGCAAACTGACCTATAGAAGTAATCACGGAATTATTGAGAAATTGTGTGCAAAACTGAAAGACGAATTCTTTAGGCAAGATGGAGGACTGCCAATGATATCGCCACTTTCACCAGTTGTAGCCAACTAATATATGAAGGGGTTTGAAACTCTGGCCATTGAGGTAGCCCACAGAAAGTCTGGTTGAGATATGTTCATTATATGGAACCATGGGAATACATAACTAGACACCTTCATGAAGCATATCAACAGCGTGATACTTTTCATCACTTGCACAATGGAGAAGAAAGATCACAGCAAATTGCCATTTTCAGAAGTATTGGTGAAGGGGACCGACACCAAGTGAGAAAAATCTCTATGTCGAAAAGCCACTCACATAGGACAGTATTTGAACCACGAATACAACCATCATCAATCGACTGAAAGAGAAATGATCAAGACTCTAGTAGACCGTGCTTTCTGGTTCTGTAACAAGAAGCAAGTCGAGAAGGAACTAGCCATCATCAAAAATGATCTGCAAAGAAATGGTTAG
The DNA here is from genome assembly GCF_000500325.1 of Leptinotarsa decemlineata. Lineage (NCBI taxonomy): Eukaryota > Metazoa > Arthropoda > Insecta > Coleoptera > Chrysomelidae > Leptinotarsa > Leptinotarsa decemlineata. The sequence goes on along the minus strand of NW_019292608.1, from coordinate 27,677 downwards.
TTACTCCAAAGTGATGAAACAGTGGATCACTTACCATCTGACCTGAAAAACCACTAACACTATAAACTAATCGGCTTTGTTAAGAAACTGGGTTTATTTGGTCGAGTGTGAATAGACGAGAGTCACAGTAAACCCTTGTGGGTTTCAGAGGAGGGTCGAATAGACCCACCCACTTTGGTCCTGACCTAACACTTTGGCTAAAAGACAGAAAGCGCCTCCCAAGGGAGAGAAGCCGTCACAACCAGTGCTTGCACTTCCCTACATTGGAAGATTGTCGAAAACGATAATAATAATCTGTTTCATAACCGAAAACACTATACATAGCAGCCTCACGAATACCAGGCCATCAAACGCGAAATGCGATCCAATAATTGCATTCACCGGATAATCTGTGAAGGCAGAAAATCCTCTATCGGTGAAACTAAGAGGTCATTGGAAGTCCGCATTGCACAAGACACATACACAGCGAGAAGAAACTAGCAAAATAGCTAAGCATTCTCGGACTCATCAACATAACGTCATGTGGTCCCAAGCTGAGTTTACCCACAGAGAGTAACACTTGTTAGGAGGAAATTCAAAGAATCCGTATATATGTTGTTCAACAACGCATTCAGTCAAGCTAACGTAGAGCATCTTATGGAAACCTATAATCAAGCGAAAAACGGCCAGCTCCCGTCAAACGGTCAGCTCCAGATTAAGCGATGAGAGAGAAAAGAGGATAGGTGAAAGCACTAAAAAAAATAAATAACTAGCAAAATATTGTTTTTTTCAGGGATTTCAAATCATTTTATATCATATTAAACAATGGAAATCTAAACTCATGACATAAATATTGGTTTGATGTATTTCATAGATAGTACTGAAGAACAATAATCACATTCACATTGTACTGAATCAATCTTGAGAAAAGAAATTAATGATAGTGAGTATCCATGTATAGATCCTTTCCACCCCTCCTGGCTCCCCCTGTGTGGAACATATATTTTTCACTGACAGATGTTCATCAAAAAGGCATCGTTATCCAATTTTCAGTTTGACTACTCGTTCACCACCATTTAAATATCGTAAGCGCAGTTATATTCAATCTTTTATATATATATATCCCCTTCACGACAAGAGATAACATTTCATAACTCACCCGCCCTCCTGGAAAAACTGTTGATCTTTTCAATATATCCAAGGAATGATTGATGTAAGGAAAACACATTCCAACTACGCAAATATTTAATCTGTTGATATTAAGGGTGGAATATGCAATTCAGAAACGTGATTCATTCTCCTGCGTCATTCTTAGTCTTCTTAAAGTAATTAAATTTTGACTGATAACTCAATTATCCAGATGAGCTTGGAAAAGTTACTACTTGAGCCTTCTCGGAGCGTCGAACGAAGAAAACGCTGTAATATTTTCAGATTACAGCCATAATTTTCTTCGTTTTAAACCTCAAATGGGAAAAACTCTCGGTTATTTATACGGGCTGTGTCTCAGTGGTGTGCATTTAGGATCCAACCTGGAAATTCATATTCAGTGACTACAAGAACTACAGATAAATCCTCGAAGTGTTCTTAGAGCAGTGCATGTGCGAGAATAACAATTCTCGCACATTGGATTCAAATCGCTGTGGATTGAATCCTTCTGGAAAAACGTTCTCAGCAACTATATTTTGCATAAACGCAGGTCTCCAAATGAAAGAGTTCTCAAACGGAGGAGTTCGAGGTGAAATTAGTTAAACCTCAAAACGATGAGCAGCCACAGCTTGTCGAATATTTCTGATATGTACCGCTCTTGGTAGAATCAAATGTACTAAGTCCGTTGAATACTTCCCGTGAAAGTATCTGTAGAGACACAAATCCCAACCTTCCTTCGATGTTTCAAACTATCAAGGTTGCAAGTCATGTTCGCGTCTCCAGTCAGGCGAATGGCTCTTTTTTGTATGGAATTCAACAGCTTCAGGGTATGGTTAGTGGCGGAGCTCCATATATGAGAACAATACTTCAAAGAAGGTCTGATCTGAGCTTTGAAAAGATCAAAAGTTGCTGGGGTGTGTATAGTTTTTAGGTTCGGAATAGTGTAACTTTTGAGCAGCAGCCTTTGCAATTCCAGCGACATGCGACAACAATATGTCTTGGACATATTGGTGTCCATTTCAACCTCCAACAAACTGTCCTAACATTATTATATTCGGTTCAGAAAAATTCACCTTTTGATAACCGATACTTCGATTTTTGTGGCATTGAATTGAACTTGCTGGAGAGCCATACACAAAAATGATCCGACAAGCCATAACATTGAAGTTTGGCCAGCAAACCCTCATGCCACACACGGTCAAAAGCCTCAGAAATATCAAGAGCAGCACCTCTTGTTTCTCGATTGCGTTATTCCAAATATGGGTGACATACGACAGAAGGTCGCCTCTTGATCTTTGTTTCCGAAAGCCCTATTGTTGATCGCTCAAGATGTTGTGATATCAGTGATATTCCTGATAGCAAATCGACAGGTCCATTTTGAGAATACGTGAATGCAAGCAATCTGTCAACAAGAAGGAAAAACCCCTTCCGTTTAGGACAGACTGAAAAGTCTGAAAAATATTGGTTCGAGTTTTTTGGCGCACTTTTTAAGAACTATGACGTGCCTTTCATCAGGACCAGACGTCTTGTTGATATTGAGCTGTTTCAAAATTCGCCTAACTATATGTTCTCAAAAAATAATTTCCGGCATTGTTGATTGTAGTGTGGGACTTTCTCAGAAAATCTACTGTGGACTGGGATGCAAATTATTCAGCTAGTAGATTTACTTTTTCTAAGGCTGTAGTTGAAGTTGAACCATACGCTTGCTTCGAGGATAACATTTCAAAAACTGTTTCTCTCAAACTATTTTTTTGTCGTGGTCATAGTTATTTCACCTGTATCGGGTCGATCTTATACAAAGAAGGATGTGACAATGCATGGAAAGTCTTTATGAAAATACAAACAATTTCAACTTGAATATTTGCTCTTCCCTAAAATGCATTTATTAATTTTTTACAGCTTGATCTAACGGTAATGGTTTGGACCCAGTTTCCATAGATCAAATGTGAATTATCAGTTTCGCAAAGGTTCTCTCATCAGTGGCAGTACCAAACTACGAGCCTTCACGCCGTTTGAGCAATACTATCTATCACATCCCTTCTCTTTCCTTATCTTCATCTACATATTTTTTGTTTCATTTTGTTCTCAAAGTCACATATTTCGTTCCTTTTTCTAATGAAGTCTAATGCCTGATGATTTACTATTTTTCATCAACATTGCTCATTGACTTTCCTTACCAAAAATTAGGAAAAAATAGCATTGAGTCCTTTCATTTTATCTGATGAGGACGTTTTCGTAACGATAGTTTTTCAAAAATATTTATTATTGAACTTTTTTTGGCGTATACGAAAGAAGAACTTGAAGACACCAGCCACTCGGGCTGACGAAACGTTAGGATGCAGTTCCAAACTAAGACGACATTCAAACCCGGATGAAAATTGAAACATTGACAATTAAGTGTTGCTTGAATTCCACATTCCAACTCCCATTTTTTTCGAGTCAATGAATCCAGTAAGCTAAACAGCATACAGAACCATAAATCCAGAAAAAAAGTTGGACCAAAACTATCATCAAGATAGTTTTTGAAAATCTTCACAAAAGTAAACTCTTCTTCAGTATACGACACATAAAATACCTACTATGTATTCGGATAAGTCTGGAATTTACGTCCATTATGTTTTGCAACAAAACCATTCCATAGACTTCAGTTCATTAATATTAGTTAGATAAGTTAACGACAATAGGCATCTAGATGTCTATGAGAGCTTAGAAATGAATCAACATAATAATATTATGAATAACGGTGCTGAACCAATATCTAATACTATATAGCTTGTTGAAATAATATTTTCACTCATCAGATTAACCTGACTAGTAGATAGGGCAACATTGTAAAATCAATTTTGGGACAATCACACCCAGGTACGTACCAAAGGTATCTACGCAATAAATAAGGACAAAATTATTTAGATTTAGTTCAATCTTCCTCTTGAAGATTATCACTTTGTGGTTGAAACACGTCTCGAAGTGTTAAAAATAACGGTTTGGTGTTGGGATAAAACTCCAGTAATATTCATTTCTACACCAAAGGTTTGAAAGAGTGCAATACAAATATTTTTATTATTTTTATACAGGCCGTTTCTTTTATCATGTGGTAACATTGTTAGGTTCTAAACCGTAACAGATACGTAGACGAATAAATGAGAAAAAAGGTAACTGTCATAGGGAACAATACAATGGTCGTAGAAAATTTACAGGGACTGTCGCTGTTCTTGAGTTATACGGGGAAAACCAAAAATGCTATTTTTCGTTTTTTCATATTGGAATTGTTATTTTAGAGAATATCAAAAAATGGATAGGAAAAATGTTGCATTGGAAGTGTACTGTGACGATGTAATAATAAATAGTCGATAAAACGATTAGTGTCAACAAGGCCACCATCAACTTTTTTCAATACGGATCTGTCTTTTTTGTTACAGATATTAATAGAGCGATAAATTTACAATCCAAGGGTATATCACATTCGATATTTTTATAGCGTTTCATTTGAAATAACCACCATCATCAGTGACAACGATCAAACAGAAAAACAATTCATTCTATCATGAACTTTTGGGAAAAATGAAAACAATACGGAAAATGAACTCGCCATCAGTCGCGTGGCCAAAAGGTACGCGATAGGTCGCGTGTTAGATTTCATCGAACGTGCTGTTAAAAAAATAACATTCTAAGGGAAAATTAAAAAGAAATGTTGCTCTAATACTCGAAAATAACAAATACACAGTGCAAAATCTTTTAATTAGCAAACACCTGAAGAAAAAAAATGTTACTAATTTTATAAGTACCAGTAATATTTTGAAATTCAATACTTAACACTTAATTATCTTCTTCGATGTTACAATCAGGATAGGTGAATACGGTAACAGCCGTGTGTTCATTGCAAATTGATTTTGCACATATTGTACATCGCCTTTTCGAAAACCTATTTGTGCGTACTGCGCTAAAATGTCATTGCGACATTGTAGCCGCAGATTATTCTGGAGCCATACTATCTGTCTTCTGTGTTGAGCGTTTTTTTTTCACCAGCTAAATATAATATTCCCAAAAACGCATTCATTTCATCATAATCGGTGGCAAGGCAATCTTTTTCTCTGCTAAAAAAGAGTCTCATCTTGTCAAGTTGTTTATTGGTGCAATTTGTTATATACTCAATAATTTCGTTTGGGAAATAAAGTTTTCAATAATATATTATTGTTCATGAATTTTTAGCAACTTGCTTCACACGAGGAAGCTGAGTAACTAAATTTTTGCTGGGAGTTTTTCGTGAATGTGGTTGCTTGTGGCCCCCCTTTTTTTTTCTGTGTTTTTCTGTGTATACTAAATCGCTTGAATCACTAGAACAGACCTGCAATAATTCTTGATGTGTATCATCGTCGGAATATGATTGCTCTCAATCGGTGTTGTGTAAACTGTGCTCAGAACCTGCATCTTCATCGTTGAACTCTAGATCAGGATCATATGATACTCCTGCTTCTTCTTTCTCCCACATTTCATCCCACACAGCTTGCGGCCGCTTTTGCTCTTTTTCGTACCACATTATACAATGTATAAATTCACAAAAATGAAATGTTTTTTTCACAATTCGATAAAATAATAACGAACGTATTTAGTCGCGAAGTTAGATTTTGTCTAACACAATATAAAATTTTCTACTATATAATCAGTCGCGTGTTATTTACTAGCTAACGTTTGACCACTACTTTCTATTAACATGATTTATTCAAACCTGATCTTGCACTTCAAGAAATAATATAAATATGGTGGTTAGGTACATTTCTAAGAAGGCATACCTGAGCATACAAAGTCAAAGTAAAATTACTACAGTATACAGTGTGTTCTACGAAGTAAAAATGTCAGATGAAATCTAACAACGCGACCGATGGCGGGTTAAAGCTACATGGCGATCTACATGCTCAAATTGATGACCTCTTTGTTGAATGCACATAAGTTGTCTGTTTCTGTGGCAATTTTTCAGCATGAAAGGTGTGCTACTAATATATGTATCTATCAAGTTTTGTTTGATATGCTCGATATCTGTACTTGATGTTGAAAAACCTTTATCCTTTATGTATCTCCAGACGAAAAAATCTAAAGGAGTAAAGTCTGGGGATCGAGCTGGCCAGTTAATTGGTCCACTGTTTCCAATCCATTTTCTTGGGAATATTGCATCTGAATGTTCCCTTACTATTGCTGCATCATAGGAAGGAGCGCCGACCTGTTGAGAATATTGTATTTCATGGCGGATATTCAATGGCAATTCATCAAAGTAGCCATCGAATTCTTTGCATAGAAAATGAAGATACATCTCACTATTCGAATGATCATTATGGAAGAAAGGGCCAAGGATGTTTGTTCCCACAATTCTCAACCGAACTTTCATTCCCAACCTTTTTTGAAAATTGGTTTCCATAAGTAAATGATCATTTCTATTATTCTACCTATAATGGATATTTCTGTTAAACCAACTTATGTTGGTGAATTTTGATTCATCCGTCCATATAATTATTTTACAAATATTTCCAAAATCCCTATTTCTACGCCTTAACCACTTCGCAAATCATATTCTACTTCCGTTATCCCTTTCATTGAGGTGATGAACTTTGCGTATCATGTGGTGGATTTTAAAGAAATTCCCATTTTGTGGGCAATTTCTCGTAAAGAACAATCTTGATTAGCATAATTTTTGTAACTTGCCAATCCTAAGTTTTCACTCTGTGAATTTTTATGTGGTTATATTTGCTGACCCATAACATTTATTTGATTCCTCACACTTTCAGTAACCACACATTTTCTTGTTTTCTTTTTGTCAAATGCACCGCAGTCCCTCAAATTTCTTTCTAATCGTCTAAACATTTGAATGTTCGTAATACGACGATTCGGGTATAGCTCAATATACATATTCCTTGCCAAAAGAGGATTTCTAAATAGCATATCAGTACTTTCATCATCTGAATACAACTATGATATGTTCATTAACGTCTGACAGTTCTCAACAGATATCAACAACGCATTCATTCTTCCTGGCATAAAAGCAAAGCAAAGCCTAAGTGTTTAAGATGGTAAATGAATTGAGATGCTAGTTGATCATACCAAATTATACAACAATCGAATTTTTACCGAAAACTGATATTTTCATTACTTCAAATAAGTCTTCAAAAATGTACAAAACGAAAGTGTACGGAATTTCATTATGTTAGGGTACCTACCTGTGGTATTTATTGTGTTGTCTGAATTATATTTTGAAGAAATCGAAAAAATTCACAAAATACGTAACGACAGGACCGTAATTTAAAATTGTTGTCACTGATGATGGTACTAATTTCAATTGAATCGCTAAACAAATATCAAATGTGAATTTATTGCTTCATCAATATCTGTAATGAAAAAGATAGGTCCGTATTCAAAAAAAAAAGTTGATGGTGTTCACATTGATACGAAACGGTTTATCGACTCGTTCGATTGATGACTTATTCATTTTGTAGAAATTCATGTTGAATATAGAATTGAGAAATACTTTTGTTCAGTTTCTACTGTGTTTATTTATTCGTTACGACCGGTTTCGCCTTATAAGGCCATTTTCAAGTAACTCCACTATTATCGACTATTAATCATTACATCGTCATAGTACACTTTGAGTACAGTAACATTTTCTGTTTCCATTTTGTTAATTCTCCGAAATAACAATTTCATTCGAAAAAAACAGAAAACAGTATTTTTGGTTTTCCCCGTATAATTCGAGAAGGGTGAGAGTCTCCGTTAATTTTCTACGGCCGTTGAAAAGTACAGATTACTTGATATTGTTTGAATAATTATGGTTTTACCTTCACTGGACACTTCACAATTTCACACTAGTCCTCTGGGTGTGTTTTATCTCCTACTTTATCTGTGACACATGTGTGATGATTCGTTACCTTCAGAGATTGTCGCAGGGTAATCTACCAATACGAGTAAGACCATTTCTTGGAGCCTAAAGAGATGCAAATGCGACATAAATTACAGGTAACTGCATTCATAAGAGCCTTATTGGATCGCTCCGTGTCTGAACGGCACAGTCGTGGTGTTCTCGTTAATCCCGAGTCTGAGTTTCGCCTCGCATTATCCGCATTATCGCCTGCATCCATATGAAGAAATTAAGACGAAGCTTTAAAACAATTTAGCCGTTTACACGTAGGTGGTTGGGATGAACGGTGGCGGTTTTGCTGCGGATATATAAAATTATAATGAGGATGGCTGTTTCAAGAACAATTCAGACAGGAAGTAGTGCGAAAGTTTCGTATTAATTCAGCGCTCGGTAATTGCTGAAAAGGATGTGGAAACGCTGAAAATTATAACTGTTAGTTACAGGGATTTTCATTAAAATATATTAACGAGAACTTCAAGTGTGGTATTCTCTTTGATAATTATTCTCTGAGCCAAAAGCGGGGTGAGGGATGCATTACAAGAAGTGGAAATGATATTGAAAGGAATATTTCGTCGCCTGTGACGTTGAACCAATTGTCAGGTTTTATAAGGTCCAAATCAAAAAGTTATAGTCATGTTGGTTTATATCGTCCTTCAAAATCTTCCGAACTTCTACTTTCTTCTGTTCTTGTCTATATGGTTCAATTCACTTCCATTCACTTTCATATCTGGTGAATGAAATATTTGTTGAAATAATTCATGATGGTTGATTTATTTTGAAAATGGTCTAATGAACCGAAACCGGTTGTAATAAATGATAATCTTAGTAGAAATTAGACAAAAGTTATTTTCTTCATTCTATTTCAATATACTTTTCTACAAAATGAATAGTTTATCAATCAAACAATTCAATCGAACAAGCTATTTTCACTTCTTTTGTTCCACTTTTTAACGGTTATACTATCAATGACATTTTTTTCCAATTTTGGTGTAAATGACGTTAATATAGGAATTAGAGGCAGAAGGTAAAATAGTGACCATTTTAAAAATGACGTTCAACTTTTCGCATTTTGATAAATTCAACTCGTAACATTCGTAAATAATGTGTATATTTCGTTACATTTGCATATAGTATCGATTCATTCCAATTTCTACTATGTATCGTTTTTGAGACTCACCAACATTTTGTGGGTATGTTTTTTGTTCCGTCTTCAATATCATGGAAATGAAATACCACAATTACCCGAATTTCTGTCATACACCATTTCAGATCCATCATAATGATCATTAAATCTAGGGCAAGATGAATATTCTTCAAAAATTGCATTTTATTTTCTTGCTCTATTTCAAGAAGTTGCTGAAATTGAAGTGTTTACAAAAAATCAAAATATAGAGACACAAGACATCAATATGAGATATTATTTCCTGTATTACGTCGTGATGAATTCCGCAAACATCACTAATTTTCTTGAAATTGCTGTATAGGATATACTCAGGTAATATCAACATTTATTAGGGGCACTCCAAAGTTTATTCAATCAGAAGAAAACCTGCCAGCTATATTGTTATGTGATCAATTGAATTTGAATTTTGTTCACAAAACCTGTATCAAATCTGCTGAGTAGAATCATGGTATCGATTCACTTATTAGGATAAATACCATATGATCGAAAATTGGAAAACTTCCAAAATATCTTCTACATCGAATCAAGTTTTTTGATCAGATAGTCATACGAATGAATACAGATTGAAATATCATACTCTTACCTGAAGCATTCATTTGATTTGTAGAGTAGTTTCAAAGTAGAACCGCTCCAGAATCTTCTACAGTTACTGTTTAAAAAAAACTGTTTTAAAATAATAATGAACTCCAAAATTCTATCAGTGTGCCAGATGATTTCCTCAATATAGGTAGAAAAAAAGCATATTTTTATGTGTGCCTTATTCATTCACAAATATTCATATCATTATTTTCAATAATGTAGTTATGGGACGAACAGTTAATTGTATTACTGTTGTATGTGCCATTACTTGAAATACATGTTATTTTGCAAAGATAAATTATGAACAGACTCAGTACCAGATTGCAAATATTGACATTCACAAGAGACTTGTGTTGAAATTTCAAGCCAAGTCTGAGATTATGCAAAAAAAAAACTCGAAATTTGATCTACTCGTATTCAAAAAAACTAATTGCTGTCAACTAGACTATTTGAAAATGAGTATTGGAGAATTTGTCTGATCAATGTCATTCATTCTCCCTAGAAGAATATGTATTCTATCCGATAGGAGATTTTTTGGAAATTTAGACAAATCAACATCAGGAATCGAGAAATCATGCACATATGTTTTTTTATTATTTATTTATTGATAGTCGCACCGACCTCTAGGGTCATTAACAGAAAAAGAGTATGTAACAAAGTGGTAAATCTGTAAAATCTGTTTTTTCTGTTTTTTCGTTAACCAGCCGTCGCACCCCTAAGAACGACAACTATCAGAAGTCTTAACTTGGGCGAGCTAAGGATTAACGAGGTCTTACCTTTTAACGTGTGATTCCTAACACGGGTTGGACGATAGCAAGTGAAGATCGATCGTTCAGACTAGGGCTTGAACCACCGAGTGGTGGTATTTCTGAAAAAAGCTAATAGATTATTAACATCACATTCATCTCCTAATATGTCCTTTAATGGTGGGAAGCCATACTTATGTCTTTGGTTGCGATACAGCACGCACCCGGAGAGTATATGTTTAACACTTTGAAGACTATCACACACTTCACATAATGGGGGTTCTTCTTCAGATAGTAGATAGCCATAGGTGAGGCGAGTGTGGCCTAGACGAAGACTAGGCCACACTCCTGAGCTTTTTTTTCATTTGAGATGTTTTTCCAAGGATATACTGACTGTTTTATCTCAAGAAGTTTTGCTGACGAACTATTCCTTTGGGATTGCCAATTGTTGATGATCGTTTGCTTGCATAGAGATTTCAGATCTGTATCAACAGCAAGTGACACTGGTTAGTAATTGCTTCTTTCGCTAATTTGTCAGCTCTTTCATTTTCAAATATGCCTATGTGTGGAGGGACCCATATTAACTGGATGAAAATAATGTTTTTGATCTAGTGAGTGGAGAGACTGTTTTATGAGAAACAAGATGGAATTATTGGTGTATAGTTGCTGTGACAATCAAGCAGATTGGGATAAAGATTTAAACATGATAGAGGGTTGAAGCAAAACCTACGTTCCATAAAACAATGCTGATGTACCGATATATTATGTTTTTATTGCCGAAGAATATAGCAAATTTCAAACATCTTAGAGGAATTGCACGTTCTTGAAATAGCCCGTTAATTTTGGGATATATTTGGGATCGTTTTTTTCAGAATGAGGCATACGTGAGTAGTTTTTCACTATAAAGGGAACCAGGAATAAGTCACAATCTAAAAAATAAGAAAATTGTAGGTAATAGAAAACTCCATGCACGTGTGGAAACTGATTCTATTTCACAAAAAATGACTTTCGTTTAGTAAATTATGATTATACTAAGAATAAGTTGCAATGGTTCACATAACGCACCAATATAATCCCTAACTATCTAACTGGGGATCATGTCAATATCAGCAGGATTTCTCAAATATATAATTTTCCGAAACAACATCGAATGATGTACCTATTCATATTAATTCATAATTTTGATCGACTGATTGGCTTTGAATCCAATGAAGAAAGTTTCAACGTACATAGCAAACTATGACGATATATTGACGATATATTGACGATATTGAAATTTGAAATTAGATTTTTCAACTGGATGACAAATAATCAGAACAGTCAATGGAAATACCAGATTCAGTAATTCTCATGAGAATTATCACATGCATCAGTTATTTTAGATTTAACTGCATGTACATTTGAAGAAGATATTCGGTACATTATGTTACTTTCATAGAAAGGATTTTCATCATTGATCTTTCTCATCATTTTCTTATTATACAGTGACAAACATTCACGAGTTCTGACACATCTGAATTGACTGGTCACTTAATGCAGAAGTATTCAAAAACATATTTTGAAACGGAATTTCGAAATATAAACATCGTCCTATGTTGAGAATCTGTTCACTGTCTCGGAAAACAAATACTTTTTCGGTTCGTACCACGTGAAACACTGATTTATATGGCATAAACATTTATATTTCATATCCTATTTTTCACTGGAAAAATTATTACAGATGGTTTTTATAGGCCCAGCAGCAGGATTTCGCTGAAATCAATTCAGTGGATTATCTACAAACTGGTTTCGGGATGTTACTCTCTTCGTTAGTGCAAGATTGATTGATTTCAGCGAGATTTTGCTAATGAGCATCTGCAAGTATTTCCTACAGAATCAGATCCTACAGTGTAGGAACGTGAATGTTTCGGAATGGAATTTTGAAATATTTATGTTTTCAATGCGTATGTATAATACTGAAAGTATTTTCTGTATAAAAGATTACAAAATTAAGAAAAGAATTTTGAGTTCATTAGTGACAAACTTTTCAACAATCCTTCTAAATTTTGCTTCGACTTGATAATAATAGGCTCATTGCGCCTACTCAGGGCACCTGATACTTGGACGCGACGATCACTCACCTTACGGTGTGACATTGGTCATTGGTTAATGATGCTGACATGACGCATGTTTTGAAGTTTCGAAGATCGGGCTTGACCAGCTCAATAATAATAAAATATGATATAGGATATGCCACAGATGAAAAAATGAGAAAATTCCTATGAATTTCCAATGTGTCACAGGAATACGTTATATCGCTGATGAACAGAGCATTATGTTAGTATTTTGTTTCAGAAAATGTGTTATCACTGTCCCCGTATTGACTTTTAGATTCAAATAATAACAAAAAATTTCACTACATGTCAATAATTCGCACTTCCCCGTCAAAACGGGGCAAGAGCGTACATGCCAGTTGAAAGCATAATAAAAAATTATTTAAACCTCTACGGGGCAAGAGCGTAACTCATAAAAAATCTTTATTCAACTGCTTTGCATTCAGTTATATTGCTTGGTTTCAGAGTTGTTTTCTTTGAAAAATACAGACATCTTTTGGTAAAATTTTCAGCAAGGGTTTGGTTGATTGAAACGTCTGAATATTGTGGAATATTAAGGTAAGTATAAGGAAGGGAACTCTAAAATAAAACAAACTTAGTATGTACTTATGCTGCCACTGATCCCAAATATTTTTGCCACTGTATACTATTTCGTTCAGGTTACAGATCCTACTAGGTTCGTTTTCTAACTCTAACTCATTGATTGTATTTTCCAACAATGTGAAATATGTGTAAATTATGAATGGATTACAATTTTTGTTGCGGGCTACCTCCACGCTTTGTGGCTTTTTACGGACGAATTTTTTTTTGCGAACCCAAGAAACCACCACCGGGTGTTCCGTCTTTGAAAGGAGTCTTAATCTTGTTTGACTGAACGAACTGCCCAACAAGCTGAAGTACTTTCTTTCTAGACAAACCAAATCCATATTTCTTCAACTTCAGAAGAACCTCAGCAAATCGTTTTTTGTCTTGGCTTGGAATCGCGATGCTTTTGCCGAAGGATTTTGATTATATGGTACATTATTGTGTTCAATGTTATACCATATTGCTTGCTAGCTGTATAAGCATTAATACGTTCGCCTTTAATCTCCCCAATAGCTTCTTCTAGCGATTTCCTCAAATAATCACCCTTGTTGATTTTTCTAACATAATTGCGGATTTTGGCAACCCTAAAACAAAAACATTAATCAATCATAAAAAATCAAAATGAAATTAATAGACAAAAAATCCAAATGAAGTCCCTATCAGAATTCTTCGTGAAATTTTAATGGTCATGCAAATACATTGATAAGTAAGTAAAGAACCAAAGCGAATTCAACAAGAAACTAAGCAAGAGCATATCGGTAATATGCAGTTTCCCCGCTACGTTGATCTGCACAAGCCCCAGATGGTAATATCAATGGGGCAAGAGCAGAGTAATGATTTTTGAGAAGACCTTTGAAAAAAAAAAAATATTTTCATGTCTAAAATAGAATTCAAACTAAATTCTCATGTACTCACCAAAATTTACAACCTGCAACATACTATTGTCCAATTAGTAAAATGACTGAAACATTACGCACAACTTGATTGTTCACCACAGGCCAAATTTTACTAATATTTTAGGTTAGATCCAAAGTGAGTGGTTCTCCACCGCAACCCGCAAGTGTTTATTGTGGATCACACCTATTCACAATCGACCAAATAAACCCAGCTTCTTAACAAAACCTACTTCTTGCCATCCTGGTGTTCAATCTTTGTTTGGCGAAGCCTAGAGCGATGCCAATGGTCTTATGAAGCTGTTTTGCAAAGAAGTCAGTAGCTTCATTGCCTTCCAGGCCAGTATGGCCAGAAATCCAGACCAGAGACAATCTGTTGAGCCTTTCTATCGAGGACAGTCGCTTATTTTGTGGAAATTCATGATCAATTTATTGAACTGAATGAAAACACTTTTCACTAACTTCCACTAGTAATTTTATTTTATCCTCATCATACATAAAAAAAAGTACTATTATAAATTAAACAAAAGTGTTTTTATTAATTTCATTGAAGTGTATATGTGAATCTGAAAGATTGTAGTGGTGCGGGTACTGTTTTAAATATCTGAATCAACTAAATATAAACATCTTTGATGAGCAATGAGCATTCTCCTAGTTCTTTCAAACACTTCAAAGAGGACAAATGGAATTCAACTTGGACCTCATATCGATAAACTAGTGTTTATCAGTGTCACTATTTTCCGAGTTCGGAAGCCGTGGATTTTTGAATTTTTTTCCTGACGTTTCGCTGGCTAGCTTTCTCAGAGGGTTATACAAGGTGCTCATCAAACATGCGGCAAAAATTCAGAGAACTATTCCGTGGACTGTTCTGAGGAAATTTTATCCTTCGATGATTTCTGATAGCGCGCTTTGGTTCGAATATACGGAGCGAAAAAGAGTTTCGACAATAACAATTCATTACCAAAAATTACATGTAATGTTTTTTAATCTACAATAAATTTTGAAAATGAATATCACCCGCTCGGATTTAAGAATCCAATCTTCTCATCGACTCCCGAACTCTTTCAAAAACACCAGGATCACTTACGAAACATATTATTCAAATTGTATGTCTACAGCCATTTGTAGTAATCGAAATGTTGTTGATAGGTACCAACGGAATTGTTAGATTTTGTATTACTTGAGTGTAGTACGCAATATTATTCTGCTTACCAAAATTCTGCTTGTCGAAATTCTTTTTCGCCCCGTATCTTCGAAATAATGCGTCCTACTAAAAATCATCTGGGATCAAAATATCCTCAGAATAGTCCAAGGAATAGTCCCTTAATTTTTTTGCTGCATGTTTAATAAACACTCTGTACATGCTTAATTAATATCTCCGATATCTCATCATAGATAGAAAGATCGACAGAAAAAATGATAAAACTTAGATGCAATATTCAGACTTCCTCAAAACAGAAAGGAAATTTGAAAATATCATAGCCCTTCTAGCCAAAACCTATATTTTTTGTATTAACCAGTAATAAAGTTATCAAACATAAAAAATCAGAATTTTCAGCTAATATTGATGAACCTAACGTAAGTTAATGGTTGGTTGGAGCAACTTTCATCGGAAAACTAAACATTGAATTCCGGTTTTGTTTGTAATTCGTCCAAACTGTACAAACGGCAACCAGAACTGAAGGGCGGATGACGACCCATTACTGTTTTCAAATTGTCAAAGAATAATTGGACTGTCTTCCTGCTGAAAGCTATTGTGCGGGATCAGCTGCAAGGTTCAGGCTTTACTTTTTTCCTGTCATTTTATCTCGGTGCCAACTTCCTGGGATAGTTACATTATTCACATTCGCCATTTGGTACGCTGCTTTACTGCAATCTCATTGGGTCAGACCATAAAATTTCAGAGCGTACTCTTTTTTATACTCTTTAAAACTTCTTCTTGTTGACCTTTCAAAAACGAGATGATTTTCATAACTCGGCAGCAATCTCTTCTTAGCAAGGTCTTCTACGTTGACGTGTAAATTTTGTGCTACGTAGTGTCATAAAGTTGGATTCGCAATATCATAAGTTTTTGCTGCTTTTCTGATACTTTCACCTGATCTATGCAATTGGATGGGCTTTAGCATATTGGTAGCCGAATGGGTACTTCTTTTCTTCACAAATACTTTTTTTCGCGCTATTCTGCAACGAATAAAAATACCTACCTATGATCTTAGTATATTTCTTACCTTTGGGGAGTACACACTGAACCATGGTTCAATGTGTACCACACCAATGTGGCTCAATGTGGGACATATCGAACTAACTAACTTCTTCAACACAACTAACAACTAACTTCAACATTTTACCAGGAATATAATCTTGCAGAGTAACGAATTGTAGTGTACTTAAATGCTGGATTACTATGTAAAACAAAGTAAATATGAAGAAACCAATATCATCTAAACAACAAACAAATGAAAAAACAAAGGATTATGCAGACAAAACTCACTTTCACAGTCAATTTTCGACAAAATGCTTCTCATACAACCTCTTCGCACGCTATTGTCACGCAAACTAGTGGGTAGAAAGACAACGTAAATCCCTCTCTTTTACCTATATTAGCACAGTTTGGCAAAGTCGCATTTCCCAAATACGATTGTGGTTAACTGTCTGGTTCAATCTGAGACACCCAAGCCCACTAGTATTTTACAGGTCAAGACATGTCATTTGACACCCATATTGAGTGAAAAAATATGTTATCCGCCATTTTGTAGCTGCGATCATCTTGGATTTACTGAAGAAAGAAAAAGTATTGATAAACTCGCACCAATTCAGGAATTGTTCGAGTGCTTTGTTTTTCAGTGTAAGCAGCCCTATTCTTTATCCGAATATGTAACAATAGACGAAAAGTTAGAGGGAATTGCCAGTTTCGCCAGTACATTCCATCTAAACCAAATAAATATGACATTAAGATTTATGCTCTAGTAGATGCTAAATTGTTCAACACAGCAAACATGGAGGTATATGTAGGTAGACAGCCACCTGGTCCTTTTGAGGTTGACAATAAACCATTTGCGTTTGTGCAGAGACTATGTGATCCAATTTCAGGTGGTGGACGTAATGTAACAACTGACAACTGGCTCTCTAGCGTTGAATTGGCTGACACACTTCGTGATAATCACAAGCTTAGTTTGCTAGGAAATATCCGCAAGAACAAAAGACAAATACCACCAATACTTCTGCGAGGAAAACTTCGTCCTGCCGGAGCTAGTATGTTTGGTTTCCAACAATACCCTACATCTGTTTCATATATCCCAAAACCTGGGAAGACTGTCCTTCTGCTATCCACTATGCATTTTGATGACAAAATCGATGAAGAAACAGGAGAACTAGAAATGATAGTGGACTATAATAAGACGAAAGGAAGAGTGGACTTGGTTGATAAGCTAAGTGCAACATTCAACTGTGCGAGGCCAACAAGGCGTTGGCCAATGGTGGGTTTTTACAGTATGATGAACATATCTGGTATCAATTCTTTCATAAATTATGCTGCAAATAACCCAGATAAGAAAACAGTTCGCAAATACTTTTTACTTCGACTTGGCTTTGATTTAGTCTCTGATCAACTGAAACTACGTGCTGCATCAGATTACATACCTAGAACTCTGAGAGGCCGCATTTCGGAAGTATATGGTCTCAGTCAAGAGCCAACTCAAGATGAAGAAAGAGTCCAAGTAACCGGCCATTGTGTTATTTTTAGTTTTAAGATAAATCGAAAAATACGATTCTCCTGTCGGAAATGTAAAGAGTTTTTATGCTTAGATCACATAGAAATTTTGTGTGAAACATGTTACAATAACTTGAGTTTTCAATATCTCGTTAACAAAATCCAGGAAAGAGCAAAATATATACTCAAACAGATCTCATCTAATTCACCATGAATAGTGATAATATGAAAACAAAAGGTCAGAACACATATCAAACGTTCCAGACAAACGCTGGGAAGCAAGTGGCCTTCGAAATCGATTCTTTTTGTTTTCTTTCACATACGGCTGACAATGGCTACTATCCCGTATTATGGAGTTTGCAGATGATCGAAATTATGGTGATTAATCTATAAGTATTAAAGTTTGCATCATGATATATATGAATGGAACGAAATATTCCTTACAATCGCCACCAAAAATGAGTCATATGAATCTGAAGGTAATTTTAGTTGGCAGAAAAGCTTTGGACGGACTGACGTAATTCCAAGTCGGAGAAGGGAACTGCTGAACTTTTCGGCAATCCAATGAAATACACTCAACTCCCCCGATATAATATCGATAAATTCAATTCACGGTAGTTCAGAGACCAGCATACTAATTTAACTATTAATTAACAATTACCATCCAGCCAAGGAAGCAACACGGTCAAATTTTGTATTCTTGAGGCAAGGCAATCTCAGTCGGGGCCATCAACGATGCACAATTTAAGACCGTTTAGTGTTAATTGCTGGGGCGGCGACACTCTAAACAGAATATAAATTGGGGCCGATCAACGGCCGTAAATAACGTTGTGGGGAGGGAGGGGGCGACACGAAGACGTATAGTTTTTGTTTGAACCGCGATATTGCGTTCTCGAGGGTTATCTGCGGCGTGTAAGCGAATTTGTCACGTGTTCGAATTTGAAATATGATCCGACGCGAGGATGATGAAAGTCTATCGGTGGTTTTATCTGTCAGATATCTGCAGTGCAACAGAGGATGAATTCTATGAAACAAAATTTTGTGGGAGAATCAGTCGCAACTAACAATTTCTCATTTTTCAAAAACTGATGGATATTTACTGTGTGAATGTTAATACATCCTTCACATATTTTGGGTCACTTTCTGACCAGTTATATTGTGAAATAAATTACAAGTAAAAATAGAACAACTGGATAGAAAATGAAAATAAAAATTAAAGGATTCCAAGCCAAGTTACTTCACGATGTTTCGATTGTTAGTATCTATAATTGTCTTAGGGTGATGAATGCACTAATTCCTCCGAAAGATGACTATTTATGGGCCATTCGGGTAATTTCACTTATCTGCGCTTTCCTTTTTCCGCTTCACCGGTTAAGTGGGAGATGACCGTTTGGTGAGAGTTTGTCATTTTTCTCTTGATTATGGGTTTCCATATGTTTCGTGTCTCTACACTAGCTTGGCTGAATACATTGTTGGACAACAAGTATGCGGCTTCTTTGAATTTCCTCCTGAACCGATGTTCCAACCTGTGTATTCTCTGCTTATGATGTTGTGTTGATGTGTCCAAACATGCTCTTCTATTCCTGATTTGCTGTTTTCCCCTCGCTGTGTGTATTTCTTGTGCTCGGCAATGCGAACATTCAATGGCCTCTCAGTTTCACCGATATAGGATTTTCCGGAAACACTATCCGTAGTAGCCTCACAAAAACCAGGCCACCAAACGCAGACTGCGATTCCAAGAATTCTATCTACCAGATACCCTGTGATTGCGGAAAATCCTATATCTGTAAAACTAAGAGGCTATTAAATGAGATTATTGTTGAGCACAAGAAACACACACAGCGAGGGAAAACACGCAAATCAGAAATAGGAGAGTATATTTGGACACATCAACATAATATCGAGTGGTCCCAAGCTGAGATCATACACAGGGAGGAACATTGGTTTAGGAGGCCGCATACATGTTATCCCGCCAAACAGTCGTCTCTCATTAAACTGGTAAAGCGAAAAAATAAAAGCTGAGATTAGTGGAAATACTTAAATGACCATAATTAGTCATCTCTCAGAGGAATTAGTCCAGTCATCACCCGAAGACGATTGTAGATACTAACAATCTGAACGTCGTGAAGAGATTTGGCTTGGAATCTCTCATTTTCATTTCTATTTTCTATTCACTTGTTCATTTTGTATTTTTTTCACTGTTATTTGATTTCAGTCTTTTTTGCTCATTATAATTGTAATTTTCAGCTATTTTTTTCAATTCTCCTTTTCAGTTCTTTCAGGGATTTCAAATCATTTCATATAATATCAGACAATGGAAGTTTGAACTAATTTTATCAACTTGTGCCTTTCCTGAGCAGTGGAAAACGGCTCGAATTTGTCCAATATTACAAAAAGGCGACTCTAGCGATATCACAAACTACAGGTCAATTTCAATTTTATGTAACTTTCCTAAACTTTTCAAGATATGTGTGCGAAATGTTATGTACTCCCATATTCAAAAAGTTATTTCTCCTACTCAGCATGGTTTCGTACAACAAAGATCATGTATGACAAATATTGCATGTTTAAATCAATATCTCTGTACGCACCTGGAAAAGCAAAAACAAATCGATGTTGTTCATTTAGACTTTCAAAGAGCCTTCGATCAAATAGACCATTACGTTCTCCTCAGCAAATTGACAAAATTGGGACTCTCCAACCAACTGCTCACTCTAATTGAATCATATCTAGTTAACATAAAACAATTCGTCGAATATGAATGTGTCAAATCGGCCCAGTACGTAGTTACATCTGGGGTACCACAAGGTTCTAATCTTGGACCTCTTTTATTCTTAATTTTAAATAATTACTTGGCAACCTCTTTGAATATTCCTAGCCTACTATTTGCAGACGACCTGAAAGTTTATTATAAAATCGACGACATTACTGACTGCCAACATGTACAACATGAATTAGATGTAATCAAATTTTGGTTTAATAATAATCGTCTACAACTGAACGTATCCAAATGTGGAATAATATCATTAACGACAAAAAAGCGAACTTTAATGCACGATTATTCAATCAACAAAACTGCAATCAACTGCGTATATGAGATAAAAGATCTTGGTATAACATACGACAGTAAATTAACATTTACAAC
The DNA here is from genome assembly GCF_000500325.1 of Leptinotarsa decemlineata. NCBI lineage: Eukaryota > Metazoa > Arthropoda > Insecta > Coleoptera > Chrysomelidae > Leptinotarsa > Leptinotarsa decemlineata. The sequence continues at coordinate 6,718 of NW_019292608.1, read as the reverse complement.
ACATATATGGAATATGCTGCCGATGCAAATAGGATGCTTGGATTCATTTACAGAAATGGCAAAAACTTTAAAATTATTGTCACCCTAAAATTGCTATAATTTGCGTATGCCAGATCTAAGTTAGAGTATGGCTCTGTGTTATGGAATCCAGTTTACGACTACCATAAAACATCATCATCATCGATCATAACATATTGTCGACACGATTTGATATGACTTCTTTGGAAAATAGGAGAGTTATCCTTGGTATAAATTACTAAACAACAGTATTGACAGTATGGTTTTTTTACCTGAGATCAATTCCTTAGTACCAAGAAGCGAAGGTCGACACAATCTAAAATTATATTGTGAAGCATCATACACACATCTATGTGCAGTAGCTTCGATAAAATCTGTGAACAGTGCGACATTCATTTCGACTCTCTGAACGCTTTGGTATCTTGTATCTACAATCACTTTTGATGATACTATAAATAACTTTTGTATCAGTACTGTTAAATTGCATGATTTGTAACTTTTTGTAACTTTTTGTATTACATACTCAATTTTTCATTCCTCTTTTGAAATTTCACTTAAACCAATATTTTATACATACTGTGTTTTAGCATTTACTTTTATACATTTTTATATTCCATTACGTCATCAAGAAACTCATCATGAATCATTGTCAATCACCTTTAAACCTCGAAAAAATAAGAAGTGTGCATCACTTCTTATATCAGAATACAGGTTCCAACCCTAGGGTTCAATGCTTTTAATCCTACATCATTTGTTCGAAAGACTAAACTAAACAGTTCAGTTTATTGTTCCTCTTGAAGGTTATCACTTGGTGATTGAAACACGTGTCTAGGTCTTGAAAATAACGGTATGACGCTTTCAGGGGGTTCATAAAAGTAATATGTGAAAGGAAAATGATGTTCTTATCGGTGGTGCGCGGGACGCAATTGCAGAATAATCAATTGAAATTTTTCGAGAATCTGGTGGGTGTTTTTTAAATTCATTTCTTACAGGCTCATTAAAAAACAATCATCATTCTTGTACGAAAATCACCACATCATACCATTTCGATGGTCCAAAATAACCTTCATTCCCCTCAAATATGTCATTTTTCAAAATTCGAAAATCGATTTCTCCCACTTGAAAATTTCATCTAGTAGTTGTTTGATTAGAAAAATAATTGTTATAATGCCATACCTGTAGAGTGGGTGATATACGTACAATGTAATTAAATAATTTTACACACATTTTTTCTGAAAGTTGGACATGTGTGTAACGTAAATACTGAATTTCAAAGTTGTATGTAGAGACATTCGTGTTATATCGTATAATATTTTTTATTCATTCCATATTCGCTTACTGTGACTACCTGCGTATGGCAAGCATCGAATTTGATTTAATAAAATTAAAATTTCATCTAGTAGTTGTTTGATTAGAAAAATAATTGTTATAATGCCATACCTGTAGAGTGGGTGATATACGTACAATGTAATTAAATAATTGTAAAATTTGATGCGACAAAATTTTTTACAGTAAGGCACACATTTTTTCTGAAAGTTTGACATATGTGTAACGTAAATACTGAATTTCAAAGTTGTATGTAGAGACATTCGTGTTATATCGTATAATATTTTTCATTCATTCCATATTCGCTTACTGTGACTACATGCGTATGGCAAGCATCGAATTTGATTTAATAAAATACCAATTAATGGGAAAAAATTTTGTGATTGTTTGTTACCCCCGGATTTTCGAGCAATTTCAATCGATTATTCTGCAATTGTGTCCTGTGCACCACCGATAAGAACATCATTTTACTTTCACTCATTACGTATATGAACTCCTCTAAAAACTCCGTACAGTAAATAATGACCTAACAAAATATTTCGCCATCTCCCAGTCATTATTCATTCTTCAATATATTACAGTTCAATATTCGTCTTCAGAATTACTTCTCCGGATTTTCTATTTCAGGTTGTTATTCCGACTGTACGAATATTTCAGCGTCTGGAATGTTATTTTCGAAATCCAGTTACAATTTCTTCCGAAACATACTTCAGCATGAGCATTATTAAAACTCGACATTTCATCTCATTATCGTACAAGACATCTTTGCAGCCTGTTATTTCACTCACTCGGCAAGTGGATTATTTCAGGTGAAGTCGACATGTCGGTCTAAAGGTTTTCATATTCGAATATAATAGGATTATGTTTTCATAGTGAAATTCATGTTATTCTGAGATTTCTGGTATAATTGCAGACATATATAGAAAATGATTCATATTTGTACACTTTACGGCATAATTTTCCAAAGAATTGATTCATTCCAAAATAGATCAACTAAGTGGGAGTGAAAGCTTAAAAAAAGAGGCGGTAAAACAATCAGATTAGGAAATGATTCCATGAAGAAACGTTACAGATTGAATTGAATCATTTTCTTCACTTACAGAATGTCCTATGTATGTGAGTTGTTTTTTTTCAACCTTGTATCTTTCAGTATGATATTTATTCATCACTATAAACTCTCGTACATAATTTTCCGTTATTGCATATTTTCGACAACTTTCCCTGTATAAAATAAGTTTCCATTTTCAAACAAAAATGTGTGTGATATGCATTTTATTCATTTTGGCAGTATAATATCAAGTCATTTATATAAAATATCAACGTTATTGAGACTGCAGATGAACGAATTTCCTTTAGAATGATCCATACAGAACGAAGTGTTTTTCTCCAATTTTGGAACACACCACCATGAATCTTCAAAGTCTTTCAAATTCACTACGGTTTTCGTATATACTGAATAGGTGCAGTCTGTCATCCAGAAAGGCGTTCTTTTGATGATCACGCACATTAATGAGATCAACATCATGTAGATATTCCTTGAGGATGCTATCCAGTAGATGATATTCCACGAGGCCTGAAGAATAGTGTAAACCATTAATGTTTTTTCCGCATACACATCGCTTTTTCTATCGTCTTTGCTCAAGGAGGAGAATGCTTTCGGCGGTAGAAGCAGAAAAGTGTTACATTGATTACCGATCTTGATGGCAATCTCCTTGGGGTGGAATTGTTGCTGAACAACAAATCCCTGAATATCGACGACTGCTAGGCTCATAGTACGCAACTATAGAATAAAAAAAATGGAAACTGCTGACATTCGAAACACTTTCAATGGGTACAACTAACTTATTTCGCCGTGCAGGACGTATAAGTGATGACATATTTCAAAATTAAATGAAGAAAATAAAAGTCATTGTTTGATCGCTTTGAGAACTGCGTATCTCCCCGGATGTTGGTTGATTCAGCGTTGACATTGATCCATGTGACTTTGGGTATTAATAGAGAAGGTCAACAAACACATGAATTCAGCTTTCATTTGATGTGCTACATGTTATAATGCGACTATTATCAGCGAAGAAACAACTCAGTGTCCTCTTGGCATCGTCTTCGATTTTTTCTTTGTCGATGGATTCTGCATTTATTTTCCTCTCATTTGATATGCTGCACGTTGAGATTCAACTAGCATTGAAGAAGATGTGGCTTATTCTCTTCTGACTTGTTGCATCATATTCGTGTTTTCTCTGTTGAAACAATCTGCATTCGTTTCCCCTTTTATTTTGACGTGCTGTACATAACGATCCGAATATTATTAACTGAGATGCGGCTTAGTACACTTCTGACATGTTACGCCACCTTTGTTTTTTCTTTGTCAATGAATTCTGCATTTCTTCTCCTTTCATTCGACGTGATGTACTTGATGATTCGACTATTATCAATGAAGATACGGTTTAGTGCCCTTTTGGCTTCCTCTTTGTTTTTCTTTGTTGATGAATTCAACATCTCTCCTTCTATTTGATATGTTGCATGTGACATGCGACTATTATTAACGAAGATATGACTTGGTGCCCTCCTGACATATTGCATGTCATCTTCGTTTTTTCTTAGAGAAAGACGACTTAAAACCATAATTTAGGTTGAAGAACGTCTAACGTCAGCTTAAGGCACCAAAGAACTTCTAGCATAGGCTGACCAAATCATTCCTAGAGAAAACTGGGACTCCTTCCATATTTCACTCTTCCCTTCCTCCAACCATAATTTACCCAGGACCCAGGCAATACAATATCAGGTTGACTTTATTAATATTATTGAAACATAAAAAATTGATTAATCAAAAATGAAAGAGAGTTTGTTTTTTGTTTTCAATTAATTATTGGCAATTATTTTCGAATTCAACTCACATTTAATAATTAATTGTTACTGCACACTGCTTGTAGATGAGGTTGATTGATGTTGAAGACAAGAGTATTTTTCACTACTTCTAGCCATCTTTATCATGTCTTTGTTCTTCAAAATATAACTGTAAAATTCCATACAGTCTATTTTGTAGTTGTACAGGATCTACAGGATTGCTTCAACAAATGGATATATTTTGGCTGCTTCATGGTTGCTGGCATCAGTGAATATCCCGTAGAATATAGATTTTTTTATATTATCCACACTCTCCTTGGAACTAGGGGGGGGGGGAAAACTCCATTAATTAAGGCTGCCAGTTCAGTTCTTGCTAAACTAAACATTTATGCAATGGATGAATCATCAAACATGACGATATTCAGCTTATCAGTAAAATTACTATATATAAATTATGGTGATGTTTTACCGTGTGGTAGTAAAATGTAAGCTCGGTTGCGCGGACTTTGGTGACTTCACTTGATTGAGATACATCAAAATAGTTTTGCAAAGTTTTACTACAGCTTGGTGCAGCAAATATGTTCGTATGTTTTTCCGAGTTTACATGATCAACTATATCAGAACAGTCACAATGACCGATACTAATAAAAGTCCAATGTTTTTGTTAGACCCCACGGAAAATATTTCGATGTATCATTTCCGAAGCTCTGGTCTATCAAATATATTCCTCACAGTCGTAGGGGGCTGCAGAGAATTAATCATTTCTCAGAGCCGTAGGGGACTGTGTGGCATGGTCAAGTTATCAGAAACTTTCTAAATGCACAAAACTGATAAAAGAGTTACACACAGAACACCCTGCTTCGCTTTCCTTGCAATAAGTATCACTGAATTTGCACCAACGTTTCAGTATTGTTATGTAACATTAACATGAATTGACACTTGATTATGCTAACACTGACATAACCCTCAACTAATCGCACAAGACGTAAGACTAAAACAGTAACTAGTGATCTAGAGGCGTGACAAGCAGACAATAAATGAACTCTTAGTCAGTGTTGCCAACTCCTTTGAAAAAAGAATTCCTGAACTTCCCGAGACAATTTTTAGGGACATCTTATGGCTTGGTTGAAAACCGGGACAATCCCGGTTTTCCGACACGATTGGTCACCCTATACTAGCAACACGCGAGTTATACCAGATTCAGTGTAGCTGCGATTCGGTCGAAATGAAGTATAGGTACGTACCCGTCTGTCTGAACATAAGATAAATTATTGTCTTTGACAAACCGATAAATCAGCCATATCTGAAATAATTCAATGGGTGAATGACTCTTAACCAGTGTACTGTGTGAAATCGCACGCTAGAAGTTGAGACGTCATTATTTTTCGTGCAATGCGTACTTATTTCAAATTATCGGCGATACTTTTCAATAATACTCTACTACTGTTGTATTTTCGCTTTTTTGAAGTAATTCAGAAAGTTTGAAAATTAATGTCTTTCAATGAAGTGATATATATTGCATACATAGATCGTTGAAGGAAATAAAAAAATGGAAAAACTATAGAAATCGATGTTTTCATGATTTAATTATTAATAATTCATTTGTATTGAATACGGATGTGTCGATTTGATCATCTATTTATTCCCATCTTCATTTCTTTGTTCATTTCGTGATTTGTATCTCATTTAATGAACAAATTTAACAATTTTTCAGGTTATCCATGATTATAACCTATTCCACATTGTTTGCAAAACCATCTTGACCTGTTATTTCATTCTTTGAGATATGTTTGAATCATATCAATTTTTTTTCGAGAATGAAACACAAGCACTACAGGAAAATCCGTAAGACCCTCTAAGAGCGGTGCCTGTGCGAAAGTTTATTCCACATAAAATCAGTTCTTGAAATGGAAGAGTTCTGAAACAGTGAAGTTATAGGTACGCTGAGTTGAACCTCAAAACGATGGGCAGTCACAGTCCGTCGCGTATTTCTGAAATGTACCGCCCTTGGTGGAATCAAACGTGCCAAGACACCCGTGAGAGTATCTTTGAAAGAAAGACAAATCTTCAACCTTTCTTCGATGTTTCAGACTGTCAAGGTTGCAAGTGATGTTCGCGTCTTCAATCAGGCTAATGACTCTTTCCTAGATGAAATCCAGGGAATACTTAGGGGTGAAGCTCCATATGTGTAAGCAATACTCCAATGAAGGTCTGATCTGAGCTTCATGAAGCATCAAAAGTTGCAGAGTTTATTAGTTTTGTGTTTCGGAACAGTGTTTCAAGCTTTTTAGAAACAGCCTTCGCAATTTCAGCGACATGATTGTGCCAAGTTATATTGGTGTCCATTTTAACCCCCAACAAACTCACTGAAGCAGAAAGCGGTATTGTCTGTCATGACATTATTATATTTGCTTCGGAAACATTTATCTTTTTGTAGAAAACCAATGGCATTGAAGCAAACCTGGTTACTGTCACTCCAATTCGAAATCACTTCTAGATTCTTTTCAATATTATTCAACCTCCAGATGCT